>JABASC010003909.1:0-13006 GCA_019776185.1 Plutomurus gul
ATGATAATAATATAGATATAATAAATTAAGGCATTAGTGCGGTGTGTGTAGCGTGTACACAGATTATGAATAAAAGAACAGATCGTACATGTAATACAATGATAAAGGTAATGCTCAAGTTCATGTTACACATCGTATTTTCAGAAACCGATAAGGCAGAACAAAGACTAAACCTGCTTATCTCTGACTTATCAGTGTTCCTCGATTCAATGTCTGTCGCACAGATTTTTGAACCACGAATATCTGCAAATGAAATGATTTGCTCGCATTAGATTTGTAGAAAGGTATTATTTTTGCCAATAAATTCGCCCAGACAATGGAATTACTATCTTGGTTCATAGTATGCACGTGCGCACTGCAGATTTCTATTGGGCAAGGTTAGAAATATAAAAAATTCTAGCAATATTTAGTATTGCAATTTGTATTTGTTTTATTTTATTTCTCTGTCGTTTTCGTTAGAACTGGAACCAAAAGCTGGTTGGAGTGACTTCCGAGAAAGGCACACACTGGACCCAAATACCCAAATAAATTACAAAGAGTATATGCGACCAACGTGGAACAATTGGCTGAGAAATCGTATTACAGATTATGGAACCAAGGAAGTAAATACTGTGATTGTTGCTACCACGGAACAAATCAAAGCAGCATTTGTGTCCTTGGGGTATCCAGTGAGTTTTCCATTTAAAAAAATATTTAATAATGAATGCAATTTCGTAATACAATTTTCTTGACATTATTTTTCCAGGTGGACAAAACTAATCCCACTAGTAGTGATTTTTGGAGTGAAACAACGATGGAAACGTACACCATGTTGTTGAATGGGGAAGACTATGATGTTTATGATTGTGGCACAAAATTTTATGTTGCTGCCTCGGTGGATATGCTTCATCGTCCAGTACACCTTTCAGGTTCTTCTACTTATAGGGACGGTTTACCAAGCACGAATGTGTCTTCGTGTCGACGCGTAAGCGAAACATCAGATTCATCTCATTCCAAACAGGCTCTTTCCATCTTGTCCACAGTGTTTTTCGTGGTGATTGTCAAGTTTTTCATCTCTCAGTAATTGATTATTATTTTTACCGACTCACCAGAATTCTTTAATTGAATTTCTGTTTAACAACTTTTCAAATTGTGAGTTAAGTTGTGATGTGAGATTAAATGAACATACAATAAATATACTTGTCCGTATTCTCGCAAACTAGCTTTAAAGTATTATACTTATGTATTGACCGACTTACTGATTTGTATGGGAAGCCGATTATGAATGTAAATTGTAATATGCGTACCTATTAAATAACATGTTCACCGTATCATCAACTCTTATCAAATGAGTTATTTATAAATGGTCAGTAAAACAAACGAATTAATAGTAAATTACATATATGAATGAATACGTGGACGGATTTTAAAATTCAGTAAATTAAATAAGGAAAAAATCAGTATATAAAATGAAACAATCTGCATAATCATATTTTAGTTTAAAACACAAAGTGTCAGGTGATTTTTTTGGAAATCATGATTTTATCAGTAGATTAAATATTGCACCATTTAAGGTCACTTTAACAAAAGTGCTATTGCAGCTCCTTTTGGTCTTCCTCGTTTAGTTTCTCCCCCAGCTGAATTCAGGCTACATGGTCATTGATCAGGAAAGGTATGACGACCTTTTTTCACAGCTATCCCTATAAATAAGCTTACACGAAATGGCGTAATTTTTCTGATAAAAGGGACATGTACATTTAGATGTATACCAATCTTCTTAAGAAAAATAAATTTTCCGCATCCCGGAGTCCACAAAGTCATCGAATCTCTGCCACATTTTTAACTTGTTAGCATTTAAATATGTACTTCCACATCTTAGTTTGTTAACTTTGGATTTCCCTTTAGCCGAGCAGACAGTGTTCCCATGAAACTAGTCTTTTGCATGTTATAGTTAACTGAAACATGTTTACGGTACTCCTATTCAACGGAATTAATATGTTTAGGCTTTATAAGCCTTGATGTTAACCAATCTGAGTACTTATAAATGCAAATTTGTTAAATGTCAACTATCAGCATGGCGGATTATTAGAATGCTCCATTTCAACAAACTAATACATCTCACTGATGTTTTCTTAAGGCTGACAATGTATCACTTTCGCCCGCTGAAAATTAATTACTTGTAAATAATTTGTTGGTTTCGGTGACAATTTCGGTGGTTCTACTGACAGTTAATTGGTAGAGATTAAATTTTTTGTCGGTGTTAGTAATTTGCGTACAAGAGATTGATAACATCTCCTTGTAAAATAAACTTCACCAGCAGTCTATTTCTTAATTGACAATTGACACATAAATATGTACTAATCTATTAGAAGGTTGCATTGACATTTTTGTATGACATGATATTATGATGATGTCAGGCTTTACCTAGGCATTACTACAGAATATACGTTCGTAAAAAAATTCATGGCCGGTTGAGCAACCATGAAGAATTCAAGGAATAGTACACATCTCGAGTCACATCCACACGAACAAAGCAAATCTAATTCGAAGACGCACACTCTTATAAATAGGCTTGTTTCCGCTTCTTAGCGATCAAGCATTTACGATGCACAAGTAGATGTTATCTTGTTATTATTTATTAGCACATTAGAATCCCCATAAAGTTAGATTACAGAACAGAAGTCCAGAACCTAATTGAAAAAAAACATTTGAAACTCCTAACCCCAAATTGTTTGTCCTGCACATTGTCTTATGTGCCGTTGTAAGACCTAAAAATTCGAGTGTATAATTTCTACTCAAAATTGCCAAGTATTGAACTGTGAAACTCGTAAAATTAGTTTGATATTTAATAATATGAAAATTTTAATGAAATGAGATACCTAGTCGTATATTTTCCGTGTAGCCGTAAATCATTTTGCACTTAATGCAATACGGATATATATATATATAGGTGGGCATGCCACAACAATAATAGATTGAGAAGAAAAAAGCAAGCAAACTATAAGAATCCAAAAGTGGCAATGACAAAGCAAAATGTTACTATCACAGTGTAGCGTAGCGTATCGAAGCGAAGCAGTGCGAATTCCAATGGCAATGTGCAACTGTATTTGCTTGTGGAAATATTACAAATATTATTTCTAGTAGAGACTGTGGAGACTGCCTCGTTGCAAATTTGAATCCGTGGGCTCTTAAATATTGTGTGCTGCCACTTGAGTGTTTGCAAATTGTTATGTGGTATGAAGGCAGCATGTAAAGATGAATAATACGACATGAAATTTAATCTGATTCTCTACCACCTGGCTAAGTAAGCTCTAATTTCTCCATTATTATTACCGGTAATTCGTGGTAAAAGCTACACAGACACTATTTACATATTTTTTCATTTCTCACTACAACAACGAAGGGAAACGACTGTTCAGATTTCTGGTGAGCGTGAACTTTCCTATGTGCCTACTCGAGTGTATAAATAGTAATGCTTCAACTGACCTTCTGTTGAATTTGCTCTAATAATTATCGACGGAGCAAATAATTGCATACTATTTATATTTGTCTATTGTCCATACACAAATGTACGTCTATTTGCCGAAATTGAATGAATTTGCGATTTCATGATAAAAAATCGTGACACATTTATCCAAATTTTTGAACACATTTAGCAATACACGTGTGCATAATTGCCTCACACACACTCTGTTATTAATACAATCTGTTATTACTACTACTACATTATACCAGACGATTTTTTTCACGAGAAATCTTCTAGAGTTTATTAAGCCGATTTGAATTTATCATGAAACATGTCTCATTAAGTTGAAGAAGTACCTTGGCCGAGTCTCTGATGGGTATTAATATTAATGACTTTGCACGCATTTAGTAGTTTCTTGTGCACAAGTCGATTGACGCAGTTGAACTGAAAGAGACTTTCCTATCGTAAGGATAATAAGAGAAATAAACAGGATGTATGCTCTTAAAAATTTGAGATGTCAGTACGATTTGACTCTAATCACAATTACAAGCAGCTTCCTGTCTACACACTTGTGATTTGCAATTATATAATCTCCTTTGTCGATCGCCCTCCTGTACATCATCCACATAATGAGTAAGATGAGCCTATTTACTACTGAGACTATTCTATAAAAATGTAAGAACAGTATCTCTCTTAAATGAAATACTCATACGTATACGCGTGTGCGAAAAATGCGATCAATCTTATTTATTGTTCGTGCATACGAAACTGCACATTCATTGAGCACACACAGACATTGGGCATCGCCTCGTGTACTATCTGTGAAATAGTAGATAACATAAAATGCATTTAGTATTATTGTATTGGGGGGGGGGGGGGTAGTAGTAGTATTTATACAATGTATACTATAGATACATACATCAGGTACTTTAGTTATTATAGTGTTACTTCAGATGACGACTGACGACGTGGGAAGTAGGCGATTCGGGGAACTACAGATTCTTATTGAATTTTTTGTGCCGTACCTATGGCCAACAAGAACACTCACGCACTGAGAATGAGAAGATACATAGATAGATGAACGGTGGTGAGAGGCAGATGAACAGAATAACCAACAGAATACATGTATGTATAGTAAATAGTATGGTGCAGTACAATGCACATGACGTATACCTACAACATACGTATACGACGTAATAAATACAAAGATTTCCTTAGGCATTCTTAAATTTTTTGCTAAAGATACACCTGTATACATTTATATAAGTACACTGAGAGTTAGAATTGGATTTTATGAGTACATGGGTGTTCCTTCTGTACAACAATGAGTATTTTGAAGCGCAGAGTTCGAATTTTATCAACAATGATACGATTATTTTAGCAGTTACACTTGTTCTTCCTAATTACTAATTTAGAAATACAGAAATACTAGTACATGTTTTAAAAGTTGTTGATGGAGAGATACAGAAAGTAGAAAGACAACTCTTATTAATTCAATTATTGTTGTGTGTATCGTATAGCACGTAGTCTGTCTGTCATACCACGTAGATACTATTGTAACTGTGAACATACGCATTTAGTACTATAACTACTTATGTATGTGCGTAGCAGTGTGAACTTCAGTCTAATTTGTTCAATGGATAATTAAAATTAATGTGAACACGTTTAATGTTGGTCTTCGGCACTACTGAATAATAACAATTGTGATATGGTCAAGCTGCAGCACATTGAAATCGCAACACGGTCACATTTCTACTATTTTGTCTTTTCCTTAACAATTGCAAGAACTTGAGAGCAGAAAAAAGCAAACAAAGACCGACACTAATTTTGAAAAATTTAATCGAGTTTTACAACGCAACAATCAGCTTGGAAGAAAGGGTAATTATACCAACACTACCTTATTCTTACTTCTGAGCATCTTTATGTGTTAAATACGGAATATTATTAGAAAGAACAATGTAACTGCAATTGACAGTGATAAAGTGAAGCTATGATTTTGAATGAACTCGAAAAAATGGCATTGATACTCTTGTATGGTGTTAAAATACTAAATAAGTAATTTGTTCGAAAATAATAATTCTTAAGTTATTCATGTAAATGCTGAGATAGGTACCTCTACGAGCCATAGAGACTTGTTGTAGGGCTCATTTTTACATATCTCTGCTCTGCTACGAACATTAAATGTGCATGTAAAACGCAACTGACGGACGCTTGTAATTGTGTGTACGTGGATGTTATTTGTGGCGGAAATGCCTAAGTAATAATAATAATATGTTGATATGGACGCACGTATTCCGCTATTAAGAATACTAATTGATGCAAATAACAATAATTTTCTTGATCCAGATCGACTCATTACTGAAAACGAAGGGTGAGGATATGTTTCCGAAGGAAGCAATGGAATTGCAAGCAACGATGTCGACGGTAGTGGAGACACTCGAGAAATTCAAGCGTAACTACAAGGGTGACGATTTCCCACTGCAAGAATATAATTCCTTCTTGGAATCCATTGACAGAAAATTCAAGCAGAGTAGTTCATTGTCTGATGATATCATGCCAAAAGTAATTCAGTGTGATCAATTTAGTTATAAAAGTTGCGTTTTTTATTTGAAATTATTGAGTGTAATTTCTTGTCTCATTCCAGTTTGGAGACACGCCCGATCGGATACAGACTGAAAAGAATGATATCTTTGAAAATCTGAACACATTCTTAAAGAATAAACTAAATGTAGGAAAAAACGCTGAAGTATTAGAAAATATTGGAATCTTTTTGCACAGTCCCAAAAAGGACGAAGAAGATGAATTTGATATTTCGATTTTGACGAAACTCTTTGAAGACAATGTAAAGCTGGACAAATTGGAAGAAAGTAGAGTACGAAATAATACCACATATCACCACTGTTGACCAAAATCAAAGTGTTTATTTTAATTGATTGCTGGATACTACTAATTGGGGGAATAAATCCAAAGAAGGGTAAAAATAGTAGACGAAATGGACGAAACTATACACTTATAACATTGAAACTATTTATGATGTTATGGGCTTGATATACTGCTCATATATATTTAACCATACAATTTCATCCAAATCGTCAACTCGGACTAGAAGCGGGCATTTTGGTAGTCTGGTAGCAATGGTTATTACTGGTTATGAAGGATTTCTGAAATGGAATCAGGGAAAATAGCATTTAAATTAAAGGCAAAAAAAATTGTTGTAGGAGGATCTGGTGACACTGCACAGTGATAGTTTGGATGAAAAAATTTTGAACGAGTCATCTAACAAGGAATTTGTGGTGAAGATAAATGATGCAAATAAATTACGCAAGTTTATTCCAACTGTGAACGCAGCCGCAGAAAGAATTGAAGACAAAATCAGTGCTGTTGGAGACATGGTAAAATTCTATTTTGTAAAGTGACTGCTATTTTTATTTCCTTTGAGTTGCGTGTAATATTTTATTTACCAATTGTGCTTGTTTTCAGTACGATGATATTCTAACTGATCTATTGAAAACATCAGAAGAAATTATGCGCACGGAGACGAAAATCAATGAGCTGCGCATTCAATTAAAAGATGTTAACAGCGAAAAGAAAAACGAACTGTAACGTGTGCATTGTGAATTATATCAAGTTTAAACAGTGATTAATTAAACGAACTAGTTTCTTAATACCTGATGATCACATTTTACTTTTTTTCAAAAGTCGGCGAATGGCAAAAATATTTAATTTCCATTGTCCTTTTTGTCGCGTAAACGAGAGGAAATCCATTGAAACCTGATGCTACATTTGCAAAATAGTAGAGATACCAACTACACTTAATGAGATCCTGGCCCATTATTGGGAAATTAATTATTTTTTAACCAATTCTAAATGAAATTACCATTATCCCTTCCGCTAATTTAATAGTAGAAAAATTTTACCCAAGGAGTAATCATTCACATTGCTCATTGCAGACAGTAACAATGACTAGAATTTGACCTATTATTGTAAAACCATTGTTGTCACCATCAATATATCTAAATCTTGGTTAATTAATTTAAAAAGTAGTTTCTGCTAATAAATCTTATTGCTTTATTGCCTTGTGCTCACCATGTCATCTTAGTTAGATGGGTTAGAGGTGTGAATAGTTTGTGGTGGTGGTGACCGGTGGCTAGAGAAGGCATTCCAAAAAAATACAAACAAAGGCCGGACAACATACTCTTGCCTGAAAAAAAGAACGAGTAGGCATTGTGTAGGATCTCAGCAAGAACTGCACCAATTTGAACTGTAGGTAATTTCCCACTTTAGAACAATGGATTCATCAAACATTAAGATTTGGTACTATTTAGTTAGAATTTAGTACAGAGTGGCTCTGATTGCGAATCGGCTCGGTTTGACAGCAAAACCTTCCCCCTTAAGTGATCGAAAGTCACAGTCGAATGAATACATCCAAACTGTTAATCTGAAAGTGAAATTTCAATGTTTTCAGAGCAGAGATGACAAACGACTGACCGAATTCTTTCTCGTGAGAACTGTGGATTTTGCTAGGTGGCTACCGTAATAATCAGATAATCAGATTACTAAATACATATATCATGGGGGATTAAATTTGAAAGTAATTTTTGGTTCAGAAAAAGTGCCATAAATCCCCAGTGGGGGTTAATTTCAATATGGGGATTTACATATTGAACGGGTATTTCTTTTTCACATTGTTCGGTAGAACAGTTTAATTGTTACAGTAATAAACTTTTATGTATAACTAATCATTTAAAATATTCGAAAATGGATTTAAATTTAAGAGACACCTCGATGTGCAAAATGTGCATTTAACCTCGCATAAATTCTAAAGCAATTAGAATGCATAATAATATGTTAAGTTTATTTATGTGGTGCAGAGTGCATAATGTGACCGAAAAAGCAAACCTGTGTGATTACTGCTTTTCTACTTTGCAATTTTTGAAGATAGGCCTTGTGAATTTTGGTAGACATACAGACATTACGAAATTATGGAACCAAGAGGTACACACTAGATACATAGACATCTTGATAGTACACATATATTTAATACATGATTAATATTTCCCGGATCCAGTTTTTACTAAAATTACAATTATGCTATGCTTAGTGATTACTTTTAGTTAAATTATAGATACGTAGTAAATTCTTCCTCCGAGATTGTTTCTTTCTGGGTGCATCGAAGATGATGCAATTTTACAATTTCATACTCACAAACTCACATCCTTTAACATCATTCAGAATCCAAACTTCTCGTTGTTGCCTTGAATTGCGGCAGGAACAGCTTATTTCAAATATACATATGTACTGCCTTTCGATCAGGAAACGCATCTATTGTACATACTAATTCGTATGAATGGGAATGGGAGTATTATTTAAAGATCAAGAATGCTGACAATAAATATAACAGCAACGAGAAGTGAAGAGTGAGACAAATTTGAAAATTGAAGGTAAAATCTCCCAATGAAATCAATTTATTACATGTAATTTATTTGAGCGAATAAAAAAATGATATTCGTTGAGTGCAGATATATATTACAATTGTGTCTTGTGTCAAATGAAGTCACGTATCCATCCCCGATCATTACGTAATATCGTACACAGGGTGACGGTGAATATAATAATACATCTTGTGACTCAATGACTTGCACTTTTCTATGAGTTTACTGAATTCGTAGTCCACGTACCGGTGATTCCAGCCTGTGAGATGATATTAAAGTTCTTTGTTGCATATTACCAATATTATTCGACCGAATTGTCATTTTATAAATAGTAGATACTATCTACTAGTACAACCAATCGCCCAGTTGTGCACCATTAAAGTTCAGTTAAACCTGTTAAAGCAAAATCGTGAAAAATAATCGTACGTCGTAATATCGAACAAATTTTTACCTGTGCTGTGTGAGCAATTTTTATAGAAAAAGAAATTTTTTTTTGGACCACAAGAATTGAACATGTCACTGTGGAGGGAGGTGTAACCCTGTATGCGAAACTCACAGTCTCAATTCCTGTGGTCCATGCGAAATTTTTAATATTTTTCTATAAGAATTGGTCGGGGAAATTTGTATTATAAACCAAATCTTGAGTATAAAAAGGATTATTCAAAATTATTAAAATCGTAGTAGCTATTAACAGAACTGTCCAAATGATTTGAATGTGTAAACACAAATTTTTCTATACCAAATATTGTTAATATACTTTCTAGATTTCGTCTGAGTGCACTCGGACAAAAGCTAAGTAGAAAAGCAGAAAAGGGACTTACATTACAAACTCATTATATGTATAAACAAGAAGAACCCAAAATTTAAAACGATGGTAATGTTGCAGTCGACAGTATATTTACTGTTGACCATATTCATTGTTCAGGTTTCTGTTCTTTTGTAATTTTATATGAATAACACTTAAGAGCATAGAAGCTTTTTCTCTTCTTAACTTTTTCTTAACTCTTTTTCTCTTCTTAAGAAGAGGAAAAGCTTCTATGCTCTAAGGAATAACACAATTTTTATGTGCATGCATAATATTGAACTTATTAAACTTTCTACTGAAGTTTCTTTTTCACTGCATGCGACATTTTAAAATTATGCATGTAAAAATGTAAATCCTCCATCATCGATAAAATAAAACGATTTTATTATAATACTTGAATTTATTATAACATATATTTGCCCTTTTGCACAAACCTTTCAGGCAACAGAAGATTGGGAAACAAATTGGAAGAATGCACCTTCAGCGCACGTTTTCGATTATGTTGATATCGATGGACATCCTGAATCCATGGAAAAATACAAGTAACAAATTGTCTGTTTTCTTTTGTAACATTCTCTACGCATAATACTACGGCATTGATTGATGTATTTATTATTTTTGTGCAGAGGACATGTCCTTATCATAGCAAATGTAGCGTCAAAATGCGGGCTCACATGCGTCAATTATGAGCAGCTTACACAACTGTACGATAAGTACTCCGAGTCACACGGTTTGAGAATTTTGGCCTTTCCCTGTAATCAGTTTTCCTCTCAGGAGCCTTTAAGTGAGGCTGAAATCAAAGAATTTGTGAAAGAGTACAATGTACGCTACGATATGTCCAGCAAGATCAATGTCAACGGTGATGACGCTCACCCCTTGTGGAAATTCTTGAAGATGAAACAAGGAGGCACTTTGATGGACTTCATCAAGTGGAATTTTACAAAGTTTCTTGTTAATAAGAAAGGAGAAGTAGTTAAACGGTTAGTTGTAAAGGATTACAGACCATTTTACATTTCGTTTTCTTTTTGTGATTTTTCGTGTTGTTTTTGCTTAGCATAATATTTTAATGTGCTTTATTTCTAGGTATGGTCCGACAACCAATCCAAACGTAAGTGAAGAACGGTGCATTGGTTATAGTTTAATATGATTGATTCACTTTTTGTTTTAAAATGGATATGGATTTATTATGTTGTTCAGGACATGGAAAAGGATCTCCTTCACTATTTTTCATTGGAGTGATATCGTTTTCATTGCATTCTTTTCTGAAGAATAATTTCCAAAAATATCGTAAAATAAAATTTCTACCTTCCTATTTACAATCGAAGCTTAATAATACTTTTACTACTACTACAAAGAACTCCCTTTCCTTTTTGTGAATACTTAAACGTATTCTACGAGGAATGGCAGAAAGATTCTGATGACCTTTATTTAAGTAAACTTAGTAACTAGTAAGTGGAATCGAAACTAGCGTAACTAAACAGCATTTATTTTAGCCGAAAATTTGTTTATCGGCAGAATTAGAGGGTTGGAATTGGATGGTGATGGTGTCAGATGTTCCCTTGTAAAATTGACCTTTTTTTACATGTCCAATATACATATATTATTTCTCTAATTACACTTTTTTGTTTGCTTATTTGGACCATAAATAAACTCCATCTTAAATTAAACTCACACTGAAAGAATCTAGTTTCTGATTTAGCATTAGTATTTAGATTAAGTGTACCCAACCAATGTTAATGTTAAAATAAGAATGACTCGTACATAGGAGAAATACACGACAGATTATAAATACTTAAATGAATAATATCTATATTTAAAAGTAACCATTTTTTGGGCATGAAAAATAGAGAATAAATATAGGCGTAGGTAGATAAATGGAGAATAAATCTCACAAAATATAAAATGGCGGACGGTAATCACCCTCATAATTAACTGACCAATTTCCGATATAAATTAATTCACTACACTACTATCTTTGCTGAGAGGTGAATAATTAGGCATTGGTGCTTTGCAAATTGATCTAACTCTTTCATCTATGTACGTACACCGATAAATTAATATCCAAATAAATAAATAAAACGTAATATATATGTCCTATTTAATTTGTTTCAATGACAATATTGGTTTATACACATTATAAATTATCTAAAACATTGGTTCATTTAAATGACAATCTTTTGCTTTTGCTTTTTTGGTAAAAAAAGTGCTTCCTTTAAATATCTGTACACTTATCATTTCTTCCTTATTTACTGATAAGATCATTGATAGTATCAATGTTCAATTACAATTTAATTACAATTTAAAAATTCTTTAAAGTGGCATTCAATAATTTTCTCAGTCGAAATTTTATGTCGGACAGTCTGCCATCCCTTGTAATGTCTTGCAGTCACCCTGTGACCCATCATCCGCTTTGTACTTGGCAAAGCAGGCGTCAATGCAAGTTTTTCGGGTATTGTCGTACACCAACATGTCGGAGCAGGTCAAATGTACCAAATCGGCCCCCATGCCGCCGGGCGAGTAACTATAGCCAGCCGAACATGTAGAATCAGGAATGTACTTACATTTCGGCGGGATACAATTCGCATCTTTCTTATATTTCTCCTGATCGTTTGGATTTAGATTTCTCCAGTAATCGCAGGCACCGGCGTGGTCCAAGTTCTTGTCAGGATTGAAATACAAATGTATACCATTACGATCCAACCCGCAAGTGTCATTTACGAGCACACCCTTGTCATCTGCTGGGCCGTCCTCGGTCTCAATGCTAACGCAATACGTATAGTTAAAGCAGTATCCTTCAACTTCACATGTGAGTGGGTCACAAAATTTCCCATCTATACAAAAGGTGAAAATATTTATCACACTGTGTTAAACCAGAAGAGTTGTATTCTTTTTCGGCTGTGTTTTCGTACAAAAAGATTATACAATTAAAGACGTAAGTATTTTGGTGGGAGTGATAATTTTTCTTCGAATCTCCTTGTGTGCAGTTCACACCAAGTAAAGAATTAAGGCTCACCTGTTGTCCCTGAATTTGGACAATGGCCAGGAGCTTGCTCCGGCACAACAGGACAAGGAATGGTTGTATTTCCATCAGCGCTTATGGCACACGGTTGCAACTTTGCACACTCCCACGGGTATATCTGACAGTCGGTATTATCATTAGGTGTGTCGGAAGAAGAACTTCCACTTCCATCTACGAGTAATTCAATACTACAATTACACACTACAATTGATTGAATTAATTTATTTTGAGGGCTGGACGTAGGCCAGTTACATGTAGTCCACATTTGCCGCCTTACCGACACATTCGCTTTGTTTGGAGCATGA
>JABASC010003910.1:0-13005 GCA_019776185.1 Plutomurus gul
GAAGAATATTTTCCTCGTACTCGAGGAATATTCATCACGATGTGGGGTGTGTCGCAGAATAGTGAGCGGGGTTCGTCTGAATTTATTTTGGCACAGATCTCCCTCCATACCACAAAGCAATTAAAACTCTTGTATGCTCATTTTGATGTAATTATGTATGCCAAGATTCATTAACAACCTTCACCAAGAACATTCGTTCCTTTTCAACAAATCTTGTATAAATTATGTTGTATTTACTCTATGCAGGTTTATAGTCCATACTCCAAACCATTGTGCAGCTCAAGTATACACGTGCCACTAGTACATACTCATCAGTAGTTCTTGAAGTGTACATTTTGAGAGTTACTATCTATAGAGATTCTCTTGATATCTTTTTGTCAAATATATTTTTCTCATTTTTACTACACTGTAGATGCACATTATAATATGTAGATGCAGGCGGATGCGAGTTATTGTGTAAAATTTTTGCCTCTTTTACTAACAATGGGTAGTTTTTATGAAAATACATTTGTATTCGTGCAAAAAGAGTGCAGTTAGAATCTATCGACACTAGCTTCAATCTATTAGCCAGGAAATCTCATATATTGCTGTGTAAGTACTAATTTAAAAATCTATGAGATCTGCATTCCAAAGGCAATATAAATAAACTCGTGCACATTTTATCCACTCATCTACTCTTGTGAACAAATGAAGGAAAGAAATAAACAGTTGTTACATGGTCACAATGGGATAGCATTTTACTGTATTCTTAGGGAAGCTGCTAAAATGTACAATGAGGGACCGTTACGGAGTAAGACCTTATTGTATTTTTGTTCTCGAAAAGAGACCTTTCGATAGCCTGCAAATATGCCATTGTCCAAATTAATACACTATAATAAACAAATCCGTATTGCGTAGTGGAAACGGAAAAACATATGCTTCAGGTTCCTTCACCTTACAGTGTGTTTCCGGTATTAGTTTTAGTTTTACGATGGAACTACTTATGATATTTCGTCTGCATGATGAATTTTTCAGTTCCAAGTGCATAACACCTAAATAAATGAAATATGCAGTTCTATATTGTGCATCTGCACTCACACGTATGTAGATGTTATTACACTGTCGTCACATATATAAATAATTCGTAAATATGATTCGTTCTCGTGGGGAATGCAGGACACTACAGGAGAATGATTGACCACTTCTAACTGATTCGGGGATGAATATTTATACAATGTTTTAATGAATTGTGAACAGAATGGTACAAGAAATATTTAAGTGCGAACTTACATGTATTATTTAGACGATCACAAGTCGCAACGATGTTCTCATGCTGCCACAGGGAAACTGTACCCAATGAATGCTAAAATACGTACTCTTATGCGTACATTACTTATTCTCAAAATCGTCAGTTCAACGGTTCAATTTTGTGTAAAGTTGCATGACGATTTACGAGCATGTACACACCCATCAAATACTTTTTCATTATTCATTTTGCATAAACATTGGGAAGGTGATGTATGTACACACTTAAAGCAGCTAACATAAAACCAATGTTACAAAAAATTATTACAAAAGTGCGAAGTACAAATCCAGTTGAATCCACCAGGAACTCTGAATTGAGTTATATTTAATTGTAATTTGCACCATGTGTTACAACTGATGTTACCATTATCAAAAAAACAGCAAACGAAACAAATGTTTTCACCGGGCAAAATTGGTCTGGGTCAAGGTCAGATGGTGGTAACACATGGAGGGGAATCTGTGCGTAAGGGTTTACATGTAACATTCATTTTGGAAACGGTGGCCTTTATGCATGCAAAAATTGTCCAATCACAATCACCTATATGATGGAAAATCAAGAAAATCCTTTTATAATCGATATAGTCTATTTATTATTTCGTATACTCATACTCGCATGCATGCATGATGCACGTAAAACGAAATAATTATATTTTTATTAAAATTGAAATTGAGGAGTTATGACAACAGTGAGAGAACAACTTGTTGAAGTATAAATAACCAAAGTTTTTTCCCAATTCCGTCAGTCCACCGCAATTCTTCGGGTAGACAAATTGATTTTTTTTATTTCAGTGAGAACCAACGCATTCACTCTTCAGAATATAAAACAATAGTGCATTTTTATTAAATCGTGACTGATAACAACTCAACGTTTATTGCAAGATGGCAGACATTGCTGAAAACGGTAAATGCTTAATAATTCATATGTTTACCGTTAATTAAAATCATTTTAATTGTAGAGATTTTAAGCATTTACTTATCGGGGCCTGCTTCCTATTTCATCAATTTTGACTAGATTTTGACGAGTAATAGCTCTGTTATGTGTACATGCAATCTAAAACTGTATTTTTGGCCTGATTTTTTAAGTTTTTGTCAATAAAATGATAATATAGTTTATGTTTACATGCACCATTATTATTATCGCAAAAAGGAAGCACTCATGGCAACTGATTTTGAATTTCCGTCGTCATCAAAATACTGCTTTCTTATCCTCCTATTTTTATGTTTGACATAATTTTAAATACTCCGCCCCCATTTTTGCATGTTTGCGTATTATTACTCTCTTTCGAATGAGCAATTATTGCTAGTCAAAATCTGTCGAAAACTACACAAATAAATAGGAAGGTGGTCCCGATACATTTCATAAATTGATTGGCTCAATGAGGGAGTACACAAGACATGTCAAAGTATGTATGTAAATAATGCAAGAAATCAAAATTTTAGATGTTTTTTGCTTAGGAGATCAGACAACCGATATTAACACTGACAACAATAACGATTGTGGATCAACTACGGACCCGAAACCCAAAGAGAAAAAAAGTTGTTCTCCATCAAAACCTCGGAAGCCTAAGCCAACAGGATCTGGTTGCAAACCAAAGGCGAGAAAGCCTAAACGATCGAAGTCTGGAAAGGGATGTTCTCCCCGATCAAAAACACGGAGGTCTTCTAGCAAGCCCAATTCAATGAGCTCTGGCTGCAAACCAAAGAGAAAGCCAAGACCATCCAAGTCTCGAAAGGGATGCTCTCCGGGAAAATCTTCCCGCCGTCCTCCGAGAAGGGCTCCAAGTAGACGCTCCGCCTCCAAGGGTTGCGGTAGCAAGCCCAAAGTCAGGAAAGCTCCAAGACGGTCAAAATCTCGCAAAAGCTGTTCCCCTGGAGGAAAACCGAGACGAGCTCCGCGACGACGTCCAAAGAGCTCTTCGGGATGCAAGCCCAAGTCAAGAAAGCGTGTTTCAAAACCCCGCAAGTCCTCAAAGGGCTGTTCCTCTGGATCTTCTCGAAGTCGATCATCAAGGAGAAGGTCCAAGCCCCGTCGCTCCAAGTCCAAAGGTTCTGGCTGCAAACCAAAGGCGAGAAAGCCAACACGATCCAAGTCTCGAGGATGTTCTTCTGGATCTTCCCGTCGTCGCCCAAAGAAGCGCTCCTCCAAGAGTTCAGGTTGCAAACCCAAAGCCAGGAAAGTGAGACGAAAGAGTTCCAGTTGCAAGCCCAAAACCCGGAAAGCTCCAAAGAGGCGCTCCTCCAAGAGTTCCAGTTGCAAGCCCAAAGCCAAGAAAGTGCGACGACGCTCAAAGTCTCGCAAAGGATGTGGTTCCTCCAAGAAAAGGTCTCGCAGCGTTAAACGCTCCAAATCCAGCAAATGTGGCAGCACCAAAAGAAGCAGCAGCCGAAAACCTTCGGCCAAAAAGAGGAAAGGTGGAGCCTGTGGCAAGAAACGAAAGCCAACCGCATTTATAATCTTCTTCATGGAGACCTTAAAGAAGAAGCAAGGTTGCCCTGATGTTCGTGCAGTTGCCAAAGAATGCGGATGCCTTTGGAAAAAAATGTCCCAGCAAGAAAAGGACCAGTACAAGGCAAAGTACTGCAAAACCTGCAAGACCTGCCAGAGCTGCCAGCACAAAAAAGGCTGTTAACTATTCTCCCGTCTTTCACACAAATTCACTGCTACTGGAAATTCCACACACACACACAAACATATTGGTCTATTTTATTACATACTCATTTATATTTTCCCATGATTCTTTGAAAGTGTTCTCCTAAATCTCATTTGATAATGCACAATGAATGATACCATGTGATGATCTTTTATTTATTGTAAGTAAACAAGTTGAAGCATATAAAACGATTTTTTGCATTTTTTAAAATACAGTCTCAAACCTCAGCCGCATCCACGCATCTTTCAATTTAAACAATAAATGTATCACAATAGCTTAAAGATGTGAATAATTTCATTGTCTTAATTATTACAAAATATCATGTGTACAATCATATATTATTTAAATGTTGAAAGACCCACACGAACTTGGCAATTTAAGTATAAATCCTAGAGCATAGAATTCTCTTATTATATTTCTCATTCTCAGTGATAACTAGAGTTGTCAAAATCTAATGTTGGAGTTGGGATGCTTCACTACACCATTCAGGCAATGATGGTATCGGAAATGGTTGTTTGTTGGAGACTATTGTTAGTATTATACAATTACACACTGTTTACTTTGTAAGTGACTCGGCAAATTCCAAATAAAACGTACATCAATAAATGTACATACACCCAGTGAATAGTCATATCGCCAATATAACAGATGTAATATGATCAATACGACTTTACATTTTACCTATTTACCTTTACATTATCACTTACAATTATTGGTTTGCTTATTTAGTTGTACACAATGCATGTAAGTAAAGTAACCCAATAGATAGAATGGTTTTCATTACAAACATTCACCAATTGGAGTCTAAAATGTATCACAATACTTGTATATTTGCTGTACTTACCAGTATTTTATATCTGGCCGTTTTGTTTTTAAAAATTAACACATGAATTGATGGGACATGGGAAGTAATTTCATCTAGACAAAAGGAAACCCTGCTTGTAGCATACCACTCAATATAATATATTACATTATTTGGCCAGGAAGAAATTCCCGTGGGTTTAGCAAAAATGTGGTCACTTAATTTTGTGTGCACTGCACTCTGCACCAAAGTGCAAATCAAAGTAATTTAAACCACCAGTAATTAACTGAGTGTGTTATAATTAGGACCGCATTCTTAGTTTTTGCAGAATTGTCATTTTTCCATATATCTAATTTTATGTGTATAATTTTGCACAATCAACGCATAGAAAGTAAAAAATGTGAGGCAAAAAAAATACATAATCTTAAATAAATAAGTGGACGTGAATTTTGCTTTTAATTATGGTGACAGACGTGCTCCTTGTATTCATAGGATGTATGGCTAGCTAGATTAAAAAATTACTAATGCTAAAAAAAACTTGATAGTGGAGTCACAAATAAATTAATGTAATAGTAATTGTGACAGTTTTTCCCCGAGTGTGTAGAAGTGCAGGTTCTCATTGTGCAAACAGTGCTCTACTACTTATTATACACCAAAAAACCCACCAAGAGCAATCAACAACCCAACAAATGAAAATTTCAACTTGGAATT
The DNA here is from genome assembly GCA_019776185.1 of Plutomurus gul. NCBI lineage: Eukaryota > Metazoa > Arthropoda > Collembola > Entomobryomorpha > Tomoceridae > Plutomurus > Plutomurus gul. The sequence goes on from JABASC010003910.1 coordinate 5,449, forward strand.
ATGTGAGAGAAAAGAGAAAGATTGTAAGATAATTACAAGCCAAAAGATGATGCATGCAATACCTTCAAAACTTACGAATACTTTACTCGCCTCTCATCTCACAGTGCTCAAACGATTTTTGTTAACTCTTTTGCTGTTAATTGTTTTAACAATGCCAACATATTTTATTTACGGCAAATACAACATGTTTCCTGAAAATTGGGAATGGCTCAACAGAAATTCCCAACTCAATCCTGAAATCGAAAATGGCAATGGGAATGCCCAGATGGAAAATGATAGTATTTCCAGTTGTCCTCTTTTGACAAATGGATTACATGAGTTACTTAACAAACCAAACCTTAGAAAATCTTTTATTCAATAAACATGCATATAATTCTAACCCTCTCTTTCTCTACAATTGGCAATAAAATTAATCTTTTATTGAATTAGAAAACAGCAACCTCCGGAAATAGAAAGTTCCTACTGCAGTGAAAAAGCAACGCGTTCTGGAAGAAATCAGAGAATAATTTCCTTTTCGCTGTTTTTACCAACTAAAGACTCAATGAATGTATCTTCTGCATCCGAATACTACGAAGGAATTTGGGAAAATATTCAACTAATGCGAAATCTCTATGAAGGCTGGCTAATGAGGATTTACACACATTCGCATCCAAGTTGGAATGAATTCTTATGCAAATTGGATTCTGAAAACACAGATGTATTTGTATGCAATGTAGAACACCTTCCAATTTTAGGTAGTAACTACTACATATATATAATTGTGATAATAATTCTGATAGATCGTACGCATTGCGCAAGTATAATTATTTTAGGTGATGTTTACACGAATGTTTATGGAATGATGTGGCGATTCCTGCCCTTAGGAGATCCAACTGTAAATATTTTTGTTAGTCGTGATTTGGACAGTAGATTGAGTCAAAGAGAACGAACTGCAGTGGCAGAATGGGAGAACTCCACTAAATATTTTCATGCCATGAGAGATCACCCCGGACATGGAACCGTTATTTTGGGAGGATTGTGGGGAGCTAAAAACTCATACATTAACTCATCGTTTGCAAGTAGACTAAGGAATTTCATGTTTGGTGTAAGATGTTCATCAGCCATAATCACTGAGAATATCATTTTCTACGTATTTCTACAAATTTATAATTCAATGAAAATTTTCTTGTGCTTGCATGCAAAAATAGGGCGATGAGGCGGAGAACGTGAAAGGAAGAGATCAGATTGTACTTGGACGCTACATTTACCCTCGCATCAAAAATGATATTCTGGTGCACGATAGTTATTTTTGCAATGTTTTGCGAGATTCTGTTCCATTTCCTACCAGGAGGGAACACAGACGTGAGTTTGCCGGAGGTTTTCCCTTGGATCGATCATCCCCAATCCACCTTACTTGTCCCTTGTTATGCAGACCTTCGTATGGTTACAATTGGGAATATTGTTGAGATTTTTTGTGTTTGGGCATAAAAATTTCAGATGTAAACACTGAAAACTGTGCAGTAGATGGGAATTTTGGGGTGTTCAATTTATGTTTGGGTTGCATGCAGAGTTGCATTCAACCGTTTATCTATTATATATATGTAATAAAATTGTTTAAAAGGGCACACTTTTGTAAAACTGGAAACAGATAACGTATTTATCATATTAAATATGTTCAATATTTACATTTCATTTGAATTGAATTTCGCATTTTCAAAAAATATATTTCTAACACTCCATCACATAATGAAACAACACGGTCCGGGTCTAGTAAAATCCAAATCTAACTTCTCCCCATCGATATTTCAACACTTTAGAAGAATTGACCCCAAACGATTATCGCAGTTGATTGTACAGGTTATTATGATATGATTGTACATAGCATACGGGAACGTAATACGTCACTCGATTTTTAATTTGTTTCGCTCTATAAACCTTTGAATCTAAATTTAGATTCGTTAAATGTATTGTGTTCATGCTTAAGTAGGTTGAACGGAAGATGGAAGTGTAAAATTTCAATGAAAATGGCATTTCGAATCTTGCACAGTCGATAACTCAACCAACTTTGTAGACACATCGGATAGACTGCATTTGCTATCTAAAGGCATTGTAAAATTCGCCCATTGTTCTCTCATATCGTCTGGGCTGTTTACATGTGAGCTGATCTGAAAATATTATATATAATTCAAAAGAACTCGTATATTTTATGTGTATTTTATACGTATTCAGTTCAACTCAAGTTTTATTACCGTTTTTTTCAGAGTGCACGAATCCACTTTGATTCTCGAATAGGTGATAAGCCTCGAACCACGAGGTACAATTTGCAATCTTCTGGGAATAATTCCAGTCATGTATGCATCATCCTAAAAATATTTTAAAACTTTGTTTTCAAAATTTAATGACTCGTAAACCAATTTGTTTTTAAAAAATTCATATTATATTTTTCTTAAAAATGAATATTAAGAAATTAACCATATGAATCAATGGAGTTGTCAGCGACAAGTGTAAAACTCTGGGAATGATTTCTGTCCTCATAAAATAAACGACTCCACTTAAGTATCCTACGAATTTGATAGGAATGTACATGTAATTAGGTGTGTAGTACTTTGATTTCCAATTTCGAATAGGTTTCGTTCCACAAAATAGGCATCCTCTGCGGACATTATTCAACCAAATTATCTACTAATTTCATTTTTTAACAAATTTACTAGAAGATTGTAAAACCATACATGTATTCAAATTTTTCATTGTTGTTGTCTTCCACAAGTTTAAGAGCAAGGTCAACATTAATGAAAAAATCATCGTCGGCTTTCAAAATGAATGGAGGTAAGGAGAGTCCTTGCAATTGGCCTTGTGTGCAGGTCAGGTAAGCCCATTTGTACATTGCTAAGTGTGACAACGTCAAGTTATGGTATGAATCCATAAATTTCTCCTGGATAATATCATCGTGAAGACCTGACTCTTCTTTTAATTGTTTCTAAAAAGTTTAAACTCACATTATACAAGGAAATGATTATCATAATATGAAGTACTTGCATGAGATTTAGTATCCACCTGAACTGTTTCATCTTTAGGAATTCCCATGAGGAAGACAAGTCTCATCCCCTTCGCATGAAGATTTCCAGGACTTCCGTAAGTCTCCCTAATAGTTTGTCGATGTTTAAAATGGCCCGGAGCAGAACTGACCATAATGAGCATTTTGAGTTGTGGAGCGCAGAATTGGGCTCCCGGTATTCCATAAATAGTCCTGGCAGGTGACATGAGGAAAGAGTCATAGTTATCCAACTCCAAATAATCGCCAATATTAAAAGAGACATCCCTGGGCCACGAATATAATTCTGCATCTGTCGAGTTCCAAAATTCCTCTCTTTTTAAAGTCTCCTCCTGAAGACTCGCAATAATTTTCTCCTCACCACATACACAAACTGCCTTTACAGCTTCGGGAGTATTTTTATCCACACAACTTTCAGAAGGCAAAGCTGAAGAAGATTGGAACAAACCAATGATCTCCAATTCCACATTTTCAATATTTATCGGCGGATTTTGCTGTCTGATCACAATCTGAAATACGAATCTACCCGGCTCCACGGTATAGTTCAGTTTTACATCTGTGTGATTATCCGACAGCAAAACTACTTCATACGATAAAGTCTCCAACGGATTCGACCACCACCGAATGCAATTGTTGCGATATGGCTCCGGAGCACCAGAAATGATTCTATTCATTTCGTGCACTGCGAAAACATTTAACTTGCGAATATTGAGAAGAAACTCTACATCGGTGTTAGAGTCCTCCTGCAAACCTTCTGTCATATTGTAAGTGAGCTTATGTATTGTTGAATTCCGGACACTTTTGTCTGAAGTCGATTCAGACTTGGAAAAGGATGCACTGGAGCCATAAAAGGATTGGTAATAAGATTTTGAGTTTGCTGTAACTACTACACTGTGAAAGGTACTGTGCGTGCTATTATAATAGAAAAATGCAGAACTAACCAAAATGAGAATCAGTAAATATTTGAACACATTAGCAGGATTAAAACATTTTCTACTAAACAAGCGATTTGCCATTTCGTTGTAAACAGACTGCTACCTACACATGGCCTTTCTAACTCCGAATATCTTATACTAATGATTATACCGAAATAGTCATTATGTATGAGCCATGGTTGTTGTATCACCTTTTACGTGATAATGCATAACTGCAAACCGATAATTCGAATGTACACTGAGCTCACTGCTTAAGCGGCACCAATTTCGCACATCTTTTTCATGCATTGGGCTTTGCATTATTTTGACATGAACAAACTCACGTATAGACTTACGCAGAAGGTGAAAGAAATTGGGCTAACAGAAACGTCGATAGTGTATTGTCAGCTCAACACACATCGATTGACGATAGCACAAGTCTCTCGTTTGTCGTAATAACATTTATGATAAAGATGTGATAAGTATGTACTCGTCTGTAGTATTCGTCAGCAATCATTGCGTAGTGGCAGGCAGTGGTGGGATCGATATGGACAAATAAATTGGAGTAGAAGTGCTTCTACGTGTGAAACTGTAGGCATAACTAATTGTAAATGAACCAATATTAGAGAAACTGATAAATATGTCAACTTAAGCGTTGATTATAAATTATATATTTAAAATTTTATAGATCTTGTATACATTAATTTAGATTTGAGTTATACCATACCATCTACAAAAGGAAGTACCCCACTCACCGATTTGGATGAAATTGATAGACAGTTTGTGCTTACTGAAGCCAGTCTGTAAAATTTTTCCCGTCTCATACGTCCCCATTGCATTTAATAGTATTTCAAAGGAATATAGAAATACATACAATTTGCATGAATTTCTAGTGGAGATATAATAGCAAGTGAATATTTGAGGGAAAGAAATGCTCTTAACTGTAAAAAAAACTGTTTATTCACCCGGGAATTATATTTAATTGAAATTAATAAAAATATTTAAAATAATTCATCTAAAATTTCCTCCCATCAATTATTAATGTCCCCGACTTTCAACTTGCGGATCATGCACACCGCGTGTGCACAGGATGTAGCGAAAAGCTGATAAAACAGAATTTCGAACATAAACAATCAGTATGTAAATGCAATCACCTGGAGTGTGATAAGAAACTACAACAGCACTCCAATCGATTGTACAATTTTTTGGCTCCACACAACCAATAACTATAATAACTAACGCATAATAAGTAAATATCCAATGTACCCAGTAGATAAAACCCATTGACCATGCTCACACCATTACATGTATTTGAAAACGAAATTTTTTCATATCGAATTACTTCTTTTGGTTTTAAAAAACTTTCTGAAGCAGTTAAAATATTGTATGAAAAAGCATAAGGTTACCTCACTTACTTGTTCATCGGATTGTTACACCCTGGGAATATGGTCCCGTGTGAAACGTGTAAACCCATCATTTCTCACCCGTGGGTTACAACGGACAAATTTCTATAAAAAAATTTTTTCCCCGTTTCCCAGTCTTGCACGGTGCCGATATTTGCAACAGGTGAAAATGGCTTTTACCTGCAGTCACCTATAGGCCGGTAGGTTGGTTAGTTAGATGTGGCGAGTTAGTTTATATTAATATTTACTTCACAAACACTACATACTAGTTTAACAATCCTTTACACATTAAAGATATTATTATTTGAGAGGTTAGCAGTAAAGTCTTATCGACTGCTCCACTCGTTTGGCCTACATATATTCCAGCTACATTATCTTTGTAAAAATGCACGGGGTAAGCTTTACTTATATAAAGGTGTGCCAAAAGTTTACGAACATTATCATTACAACTCTTCCCAGCATCGTACTTGAATAATGCCTACACGTTTAACCGATGATACGAAATAAGTAATTTTCTATATGTGGTCACACATAATCTCGTGTAATAGACTAAATGTGATGCGTCACACAACACTATTGCGCTTACGTGGGCTTGTATCTTATAAAATGGATTACTGTATATTACAGATAAATGTGCAAATTATCCTGTAAACCCAGCCTTTCACTCCTGGAACTTTTAATTCTAAACTTTTATCGTACTAATTAATTATTGTCAGAAAAATTAAATATACATCTCTGTTGTAAAGTTTTATTATCGAAGAGAAAACTACACAAAAGATAGAGTCTAATATGTGATACTTAAAATGGCAAGAATTACTCCACCAAGAATAGGGATCGGTTTACTTTTTATTTTAGGGATTTTCGTGTTTTACAAGCAAATTTCGAAAGAAGATGCGACATGGACATTCAAAAACACCAAGAGCAGTGATAAAACCAAAGACTGCCCTACCACCACAATTGTTCGTAAGTATAGGAATTCGTACCACTTGCTTATTTCTTTATTTACCATAAAGCCACCACACTTCAGCTGTATTTCCACCAATTCAAAAGCCTTTTTAAATAATAATGAATAATCATATTCTACACTATATTAGGCATATAGGTTATTTCTTGCGAAATTTGAGGTGCGACTATTATCTCGTCACTCGTACCTATTGTAAGCGGGGTTAAGCGGGGTGCATTATTTTGCAGCAATGTACCACATAAATACTTTCTTTATGAAAATTCAAAGGAAGTTATTTCACTAGGTAAACCTTCAATTAAATTGAAGTTAAAAAGGAAATCCTTGGTGGATAATAATACCGCACTTACACCATTAGTCCCCCGGAGCGGACATTTTGAAGTACTACATCCTGTACATATATCCTTTTCACATGAAAATTTGTACAGAACAAACGTTGTGTAAAAGGGGGACTTATGTATGTGCTGTAACTTATTGTAAGTATGTGCATATCTGAAGAAATTTTGAATTGCCAAGAATGTACTTTCAAAATGTTCTCTGCAAGCAGGTACAAACTAAAAATGCACACATGGTTGAAGAGACGTTGATCATTAATCTCGCTAATAATTACCGGATGCGGAAAGAACAAACGAATCATAAAGGAAATCAAGTCGCTTGAGCCACTGCCCATACATTTGGCACACAAATACTGTGCTTCATTGATTTTGTCCATGTGATTCAGCACATCCGTATGGTCTGTTGTGCGAATATGGAGAGTACACTTCCCAATTATTTATTGTACATGCACATGAGTTACTACATATTTACATTGGCCATAAAAAACTTCAATTGTGTCAAAACAGTTGTATCTACATTTGCAATTCACTACAATGAACATATTTTCAACTGTATCATTTTTTTAAAGCTCACATGCATGCCCGCAGCAATCCAGAACAATCTGAAGAGCAGCAGTAGTAGTGTGTCGTTATTGTATGAATGAGATGGTAACACAGTAACAACTAACAAGAGAGGATGATTGGCATGCAACTAATTTCATGCCATACCCCGTTGTTGTATTGACATTTGCTTGTAGAAATGTATGTACTTAGTATGTAATCCCTAAACCACGTACTATTTAGCTTGTAATCATCAAATGAATTAAGTATTCTGTAAAAAAATGTAAATCATATGAAAAAAATTAAGAGCTGGTTCCATGCCACTTCACTATTCAGCGTTGTCCAATTTTACGAATATGAGGGCTTACGCTCA
>JABASC010003911.1:0-13002 GCA_019776185.1 Plutomurus gul
TTTTTAACTGCAGAGCTCAAGTCCAGAATATTTCGGCAATAACTAGCCGATTCGAAATAGCTTTTCATTAGGGAATTTCGATCACTTTCTGCATGAAATACCGAGGTCAATCTCCCAAAGTCGGGCCCAAAGTAGCCATAGGATTTTTTTACGTATCTCCATGCGTTTCCTATGAATTGGTGGAACCACGCGAAGCGTCTGTTTATTGTTGTGTCGATATAGATCGTTACATCCTCATCTTCGTACACTCTCTCAACAAATTCTGCGTGGTCTGGCCAAGTTTCTTGTAAAAATAATTCACTATTTTCTGATGTGTAGTTACCACAAGGACTGACGGAGGTGGCAGTGTTGTCAAAATTTGCCACAGATAAATCGTTTTGAACCTGAGTATGGGAATTTATTTCAATTGATCTTCCTTGGCAGCATTCGTTGTCCCAAAGTAAAATACAATTTTTACGATTGTCCAATGATGAAATTTTCTCGTTAAAATTGTTAGGCAAATTAGTGCACCTTGAGAAACTCATAAAGACAGAATCTCCTGTACAGAAATAAAATTATAGGAGTTCATAAGTACTGCACCGCATTAGTAGAAACATAAAGTTCATTTCTTGAATTGTATACACTAGCAACTAGCAATTTTATAAATTACCTTGTAAATTTATTTCGTCATAAAATATTGCGTAGTTAGGTTTCGATTTTATTTCATCCACCAAAACAGAAACTATGATGAAAAACGTTATACAAACAATATTGGAATGGAACATTTTAACCCCAGTGCACAGATACAAACCACTCAAGAATGAAAGTAATTTTTATGACAATGCACAGATAAATATTACCAGATATTTCTTTACAGTTGAAAAACAGCCGCTGCTTCGCCTTCAGCCTTCGGTTGGTTAGGTTGTCTTAATTAGTCTGATCACTTCCAATTAATGTCTATAGTTTAGCTGTTTCTGCATTAACCGATGCATTGTTCCAGTTGAAATTACTTAATCATACTAATTTATTCCAAATGTGATTTAGGTTTTGGTAGCATGCAGATGCTTTTGCAGGAAAGAAAATATGAGTAACCAGTTTTCAAAATCATTGGTGTTGATACGTTGCTGTCGTAAACGCAATATAATGGAGTGATAATTTGATTACTGTATAGGTATTCACATGCAAGTTGTGGCCGCCCTTAAAGAACATATTAATTGCGTATTGGATGCTGTCCGGCATTAAATTCAATTTTTTCTGTTGCCACTTTGGGACGAATAGTTACTTAACCATATTTTCAGCACAGAAATTTTAAATCATTCCTCATTCATCATATGAGTTGGAAAATCACAGGATATTTATGGATGCACAGAGTCGTATTGTAAAAAATATTTTAAATCAAGATTGGATTTTAAAAATTGATTCTTAGAATTGAAGGCAGGCAGGCTTATTAAGAAGACATTTCTTAAGAAATATTCTTTCTTAATAATTTTCTTAATATATTGGTAATTTATTAATTTTCAACCGCAAGATTCAAATGGCGACATTAAATCGATATACGATTGTACTTTATGTACATAAAATATTATCACTCAACAAGAAATTTTATCCTATAAGTACCTACACTCGCAACAGTACATAATACAGAATAGTGATCTATAATAATATTTCAGGTCCCTTCCCTCATCTTAGAGTACACATCTGAAAAATAGAAGGTTACTGATAAGTAATCATTAATCATTAGCATGAATAACTCTCATTTCCTACACGCATCGATTTGATCTGTAAAAGCAGAAGAAAGCAAAAATTAGTTTTTCTTTGCTCAGAGTGCACGAAATAGAGTAATTTGCATGCCTACAAGTACACACAAGTATACTTGCATGCGTGTCAAGTTTGCAGTTGATTATTTAAACAGTTTGCTCTACAAAATTCATGTCAATTTTCTTAGCTCTCACTTTCCACAATCAAATGTTTTAGTAAACCTAATACTGTTAATAAAATTACATTGTACATTTCACTATCTCTGATATAAAACATTCTCACTTTTATTCACCTATCCTTAATGCCAAGTCTCCCCTTAACTTCCCCATAGCACGAACTGCACTCCTTGTCTGTGAGCATCTAATTGTAACAAACGACAAAAGGAAAAATACCGAGCACTAATTTTAGAGTTGCAGTAATCGTATCCCATTCTCTAGTTAGTACGAAAGTTCCGTCCTATGGCAGTATGCAAATAGTACGTGTGTATCTGTAAATATTGTGCAGGCATTTTGAAAAAAATTATTTTCTTTAATTAATAATGATTTGATGCATTGATTCTCCCACTGTGTATCTGAATCACTCTTTTAACACAAAGAGGTAAATAGAAAGAATATGGAGCACATATCTAGGCCTAATCACTCTACTCTTCAACAAACAAACAATAAGCAATGCATTTACTTTTAGTAGTTAGTAATATCTTTCTACCGTCAACTTGGTTGTGTGGTACGGTAAATAAATGCCCACGTACACTCGTATGCATAAATAAATAATAGCAGAATAGCTGGTGCACAAAGATTCCCTGCCTTCTCGTCTCTTTGATCTATATAAATGCGAGTGTTGTTGTCGGGAGAGAAACTGTGGGAAAATAATGCAAGATAATATAAAGTTAACATATCCCGTACATAGACCCTAAAGTTGTTCTGTTAGTGAGTGGCGAACACACTGCGATTGCAATAATAAGCCAGATACTATACGCAATGACCAGTCAGGCTCGTACCATAAACTACCTAATGAATGTAGGTATTGTATTTACGGCTACTTACCACCAAACTACTTCCGCACGCTTAAGATTCCGTCTCCACAATACGATACGTATATTATGCTATCCGTTGTATCTAATACAGTCTTTGATTTTTGATAATAATATGTACCTACTATTCGGATAGGCTTACCCGTATGAAAATATGCACCCAGTAGATCTAAATTTAATATAACATTGTATATGCAAATTTTTTATAATAATTGTTGTGCAGGTATTCTAATAACGCACTACTTTCGTATAGTATGGAGATTATCCTAAGCGAAGTAAATGAGATAGCTCCGATTGGAATACGATTGGATGGTGCAACTGTGCAACTGTCATTTTAACGTACAATTTGTAACGATAAGGTGGTTTATTCAAAGTAAGGTAAGTTTCGACGCTAGAACTACTAGACTTTGTTTCAAACGCACTAGAACATAGACGACGGATCAGAAAAATCTAGTTAATTAGAAATTTTATAGCTAGTTTACTTTACACTTGTCTATTTCCTTTTCCTTTACATTACACGTGACGCTTCTTTGCATTCATTGTACGTAGTATTTATGCTTATGATGGGGAAAAGAGGTTACTACTTATACTGCTGTACTTGTATATAATACGTAGAATGTACAATTCCACAGAATGAAATTGAAACCATTGCAAGTAATCCGTCATCATTTAAATATAATGGAGCAGGTACACACGAAGAAGAAAAGAACAATCACACGTCTAAGTACGTACCTAAGTACTAATTGCAAGTTTTCTATAATATTATCTGCATTTAAATGTGGTACTGGCTACAAGCATTTGTATAGACACACTTTCATCTCGGAAGAAGGAGACTCTACCAATAATGCATAACGCATTCCAATGTGCCACTACGGTATTTATTTGCGTACAAGAAGGGGAAATGGACTGATACGTGCGTGTTGTCATAAGTCGGTGGAATGACTTGGAGCGAATGGCAGTGAAATGTTACGATTCAATGTTCATTTAATTATTAGTTAGTAGTTAGATAGTGGAGGAAGTAGCAGCAGCAGCGTTGTTGGATCTAAGAGGAAAGTGAGCACTCTCTTCGAGCGAATGAGGGTCGCTCGATACATTTAGCTGTGAGAATGACGCTCATATCACCAAAATTTTTTGGACTTGCGTTAATTGTTTTGTGTTTAAAGTGCTCGTTTGGATCCACTCAATACACAAATTTAAGGAGGACGGTTAGGGTAAGTTTCAAGAAAATTTATGTGTTCACTTGTTCAGAAAGTGCATGTAGTTTAAGTTGTTTTTAAATTTTAGAATTCTGTATTTTCGTTTTTTTCTGAGTCACAAAGAAATTAGTTATTGTAGTTATTGCTTTATAGATGTAATCAGCCCATAATATAATTTGTGGCGAAAAAATTCAAATATTTTTAAATAGGTAAAAATTTGATATAATGAAAATGCTTGATTTGTTTTTGTTTATTGATTGTAGAAAGTAAATAATAATAGTCCATTTCGAAGCAATGGATTATCTGAATCTGCCAGCGACCCTGTCCCCGACCAAACCGCTGTCAGCACAAATACGAACAATTTTAGAGGGTACCCTAATTCTGTTAGTAGTAGCGGCTTTGATAATAACAATGCTAAAACTAATTTTAATCAAAATGAGAACAACGAATTAAATCTAAGTCCTCCAAGTCCTTTTAAAACTGGGGGTTTGTTTGATGGTGCTGCCTCCAATTCCCTATCATCAAGTATAAACAATGGTGGTTATGCTTCCGGATACAATACAGATAGTAGCAATCTGAATACGGAATCCACGAATTCATATTCAGCTCCCGGTACAAGCGTTTCAGGGTTTTCTTTCTCTGCATCCGCAAGTAGTAACAACAAAAACGTCGGTGGATACCAAGACTCCTCTAGCAGCAATAATCGAAATCGTGTCAACAGTAATAGTGAGTTCGGTTCGTCGACCAATAAAGTGAATAACCAATATAATGCCCCAACAAACAAAATAAACACAGCCTATAGTGCACCAACAAACCAAATTAATACAGCCTATAGTGCACCAACAAACCAAATTAATACAGCCTATAGTGCACCAACAAACCAAATTAATACAGCCTATAGTGCACCAACAAACCAAATTAACACAGCCTATAGTGCACCAACAAACCAAGTTAATACAGCCTATGGTGCACCAACAAACCAAATTAATACAGCCTATGGTGCACCAACAAACCAATTAAACACGGAATATGGGGCACCTACAAATAACGTAAACACACAATACGGCGTCCCTTCAAACAATGTGAACACCGGTGTTTACAGTGGTGGTTCGGCTACAAACATCAAAGATATCAGTTTGACATACGATGCACCTTCCAATCAAAATCACCACCGGGCCGCGAATGGCCGTGCCTTCAATCAAAATGGAGGATCTTCGGGTGCTGCCACACAACACAGAGCATTTTCAGCCTCTTCTGCACAAAACATGAATACAAAGCAAAGTGGAAAGAATAAAATAGGATTCTCTGTGTCTGCCAGTACATCTACTAAACAAGTGTCTGCATCGGCTTCTGGTGGTGGAAGTCTTCATACTTCGGCCACGAGCTTTGGTGGTTATCCCGATTCGGCTCCTAGTACACAATACGGGGCCCCAAGTGGGGGATACCCTGAAGCTGTTGCCCCCAGCAATCAATATGGAGCCCCCAGTGGGGGTTATCCGGAAGCTGTAGCACCAAGTAATCAATATGGAGCACCTAGCGGAAGTTATCCCACCGAATTTGAGAGCAACTTCAATTCAAATGGGAACAAAAACAACAACAACAACAACAACGGAGAATCTCGGCCAATTTTTGCGGAGAATCAACAGAGTGGTGTTAGTACTGCAGAAGGGTATCCATACCCCGGGAAGGGCGTGGCTTCTTCAATATCAATCACAAAGAGACCAAACGCTATAAGATATTCAACCCAAGAGATTCATACTGCGTACACTGAAGTGAAAGAGGAAGAGAAAGCGAACGGAATGGTATGAATGATCTCGCTAAAATTTACCAGAATTCATTAGGAAAATTATAAAATTATGGTTGTGGATTATTGCAGGGCTTTTTGACTTCAATTGCGAATAAAATCGAAACTATCAAAGATTCCGTGAAAAACGTCAAGAAGGCTGCAGCCAGGAAAGTTGCTTCGAAAATCGAAGGAGTTGGGACAATTTTTAATGCCATTGCAAAAAGTTTAGCCGGATTCATTACAGGAGTTGCAAGTGCGTTTTGATCTATCTCCTTGTATGATTCTCACAGGTAAGAATCTTAATGTCTAAATTTCTTATCCACGTTGTTTATTCAAAATATTTGTATTAAATAGTTGGACTGCCCTACTCACCTTATCGTATGAACACGGTATGTGTGTTGTGGGATTAATTGAACCAACAAGCGTTCGTTCATTACGTACATATATCTATATTCTAAATTGCACCTTTGCACATCTTACAGATTTTTCATGTTGTAAAGTCCTTGATTATTAAAACTCATCGGTATGGTCAATTTGACAATACTTTTATTGGAGAAAATTTTCAGGAAAAAATAATGCTAAATTGTTGACTAGTACTGTAATCGAGGAAAATAGCAGCTTACAATTAATGAGCTATATTAAAATATTGCTTTTTTACATCAGAGCGAAGAAAACTACACTGGAACTCCACAATGAGCGAAAGAATTCGATTTGACGTCACCTTCAATTTCATCAATCAGTGTCAATGTGTTGGTCGTGAGATGAGAGCTGTTTTTGGCTCGACGACCTTCATTCCACCTGTACTTACAACGAACAACTTGAGAGTACAAAATGCGTCTTCTCTTTCAATTTTTTTACGTATTATAAGTTATTCGGAAGAGCAAGGCGTCAGAATTGAAATTGATTTTGCAGTTGTTTCATTGCATATAGCATTAGCATTGCACGAACTTTATGGTATACAATAAGTGCGCTTGAAATGAATGAAGAATTAGCATGAAATGCAGAGTATGCAAAATGTGTTCAAGTGAAAGTGAAATGGACATTGTGGGAAAAGAGATCATGCCTAAGTGGACTTTGTTTTTTCTTGTTGTGCGTGAGGCGGGTGTGTTCGTGTGTTTCCGGGAGTGAAGATTGGTGAATATTTCGATTGTGTAGTTAAAATGGGCGAATGAGTTCTTTGTTTTGTACAGTTTGTAATTTTATATTGTATGCAAATTCATGTTTACTTTTTGTGTAAAGAAAGACTGTATTTTGGGATGAAGTGCATTTAGTTAAAGCATTTCATTTTTTGTATTTATATATGACATTGTACGTATTGTGAAGAACCATAATAAATAATAATATGTGCTACCAATTTTCTTGCGTGTATCCTTATGTTTCAGTCTCATTCTAGGTTTTGATTTCTCTATTCCTACGTAAAAGTAATCGCTTACAAAGGAAGCCATAGGAAAAGTGCAAGTACAATGATGAATGAAAGACCGATTTGTGTAACAGCTACCAATCAGCCTTGCAGTGATAACAATATACTTAAGAACAAGCAGTAATACAATAAGCATACAGTTAAATGAATGGTGGTAACGTGCAATAAACTACACTAGATTGTTTTATTTACTGACAGAACTCTCAAGTTTCCTTTCATCCAATATCCTTTGCACTCTTGTACTAAGTAAGTAGCATTTATTAGCGTATTCACGTGGCTGAGAAATGCAATAAAAGTTCTGACTAATCATTATATTACACTTGAAAGATGTTTTCCAACCTCATTTATCCTAGTTACAAAGTAATCAGTGCGGTATATAAGCTTGCACATAAAGAGTGGACAGTAGAAAAGAATGCTGCAACTATTTGTGTACACAAAGCACACATACAACCGCACGCATGTAAACAGATGGAGAACAGCTAAAATTAAATACATCTTGAGAATTTCTATTGATAGTTTGATAGTGCATAAAGAGTTGTTATTTATTTCTCATTGCTACATTAGACTGAAAGAATGGTAACTAATTAACGTGCATTATACATCCACTAACACTTAACCATATAAATACTAAAAGCTGCATGACTCATAATTATAATGGAAGTTCTAATGACAATGCATAAAGTTCTTGTCGTCTCTTTCCCTTTTTGCTGAATAGTGAAACTGAAAGCCACTATAAAACAATCACAAGTCATCCGGTTCGTCAGGTTTATGGTTTGCTCTGGTTCACACTTATTATGGCTTAGCCATGTAACGACGTGTACTGCCGTTGAGACCAGTATTAATTTGCATGTTAGTAGGAAACTTGGTCTCCTGCGTCTTCCTAAGTGGTACGTATGATACGAAGCATTTACTTTTCATACTGAATCAGCCTAATAACTCAATACATCCACACGCAGTTTCGTATATGCAAATAAATATGATTGACAATGTTCCCAAGCGCATGATACTGATACTGTGTAGAGCTGCTTAATATTTCTTCGTTGAGGGATTAAGGATGCATTATAATCAGAATACAAGCACACCATTACGGAGGTATGCCTTCCATATCCTCGTCGTATTTCAGATAGGAAAGAGAAAACGGAAGTAGGAGAGTTCTAGTGTGTTTGCTCAATGTCTCAATAATAAGCTTAGTGTGAGGCTTTTATCGTGGGTCTTCTCAGTCTCCAATGCAAAGTTAAAGTTCACTTGACCAGATAAGCGACGATAAGCCGTTGCTTATCGCTGATTGGCCACAACAGTGGAAAATGCATTGTTGTTGAATAAAATGTATACAGTAATACCATTAGTGATACACTGATACACATAGATTAGAAATTAAAGAAATGCCCCATCCCATACTTGTATTTTGTTGGTTGATATTATGGATATCCACATATACAGAATATTACGAAGGAGCTAAAATGTTTACTTCCACTGAAGAAGCAGTATGCTCCTCTTGTTAACGGTTAACAACAGTACCTATAGTAAAAGAGTTCTTAGTTTTGTCCTGGTGGCTTGAATTTTCTATTTCTGCTTTTTTATTCTGGTGGTTACTTCAGTCATTATTTAATCTCTGTTCAAGTTGCATCTCCTGTCACACTAAGGAAAAAATATCGCAATCAACAAGTTCTCTCAAAAAATTCAACAGTGCTATTCATTTTTAGTGCATTCAGAACAAAAGGCAAGAACACATCCGTTCCGCCGTCAAAACTTAATTGAGTAAAGAGCACATATACAGTAACACAATATAAATAAATTAAAATGCAGCCTCTCTTTGTTCAAGCACTTTCGATTGTATTCACTTTACTACACTTTTCAGACTTTTCTAGCAGGAACAATAATATTGTAGTATCGGCTGCCTCGTTAGGTTACGCGATGGAGCACAGTGATGCACCTAATATTAACGATCTTCCGGATATTCTTCAGGTAAACCCTTAAAAATTACTCAGGTTTCTTTTGTTGCACATAATTAAACTTTCGATTTCTTTGTACTTAATTGTATGGTTATTAAGTGCGTAGTCATTTAGTAGTCATTGTAATGACAGCATTCAAACGTCATTAGTCAAAGTATTAAATACCGACATGTGTGATTAAACTATTTTGAGTTTTATGTGTTTAAATAATGAATTGTTCATTTGTTTTGTTGACAGCATGGAGTTGTCATAAGAGTTATTGATCCTAGTCAAGTTGAATTGCAGTCGAGTTACGGTGATTCACATATGACAGAGAATGCACAGCAGTCTATGTACACTCCAATGGTTTCCCCCGAAGAATCTCAATCAAGATATGGATACGTTAACAGTCAGAATGCAGATTACAGTAATGTGATGTTGGTTGATAATCCTTGGGGAGGATACCCCGTCAATGATCCCTTAATGGAACAACAAGTCAGAAATGTAAAATATTTAATCCCTAATTTAGAAATTCAAAGAGTCAATTTTGAATAGAATATTTTTATTCGAATAATTTTTGCAATTTTAATCGAACTAATGTTCAATGTACGGATCATTTCATTTTGACCTGCAAATTCATTCAATTTCAATTAGAAAGTTTTTAGATTGTGTGAAAGGAATAACCACAAATGTTTACTAATCACTTTTATGGTTTATATTTAGAAAAGGCAACAAGAGCAGCAGTGGAAATCTGAAAGTGAAAGGTTGGAAGCAATTAAAACCAATGAAATTCTACGGAATTTAATGGACAGTTTGGTGGGTCTGGGCACTGGGCTTCGTGTTATATCCACAGTGGCATATCGATGGCTTTCTCCTTGGTAGTGGGGTGGGCACACGTATGAATAAGTGTGCAACTGCTTATTATATTATTATAATCAACTTTTACATGAAACTTAAGTTCCTATATGAGTTAAACTACAATTGATTAACATTTGTTACACACATTACACCTCATAAATAATTGATTTACTGAAATACGTTGTAAATTGCGTAGAAAGTTAGACGATATGGTAGTTTATCAATATTACAATGATTTTGCGTTTGTAAGCGACATATATTTATGTGTATGCTTATGTTTATGCCCTAGTATGGGAATGTTTGCTCGTGCAAATTGAATTAAAGGTCAGCAAACTTCTCGACACAATTGTGCGTGCGGACGTAGACCTACTTTTCTTTGAATCACCAAGATAATTTAAAGTACAATACGTCGTACCACAATAAAACGGCAGACGAATGAACGATTAAAAACATACCACGACTTGTATTTTGCATGCATATGAAACACTTGCGAGTGTTGACTGTGCATATCATTATTCTCATATTGTGAGCTTGATTTCCTGTTACCAGTAGCGTACCATGTGTATTATAATTTCAGATAAAGAAAGATGTACATAAACTTGGGCTGAAAAATCAACCCTCTTTTAATAAAAAGTGATATGCGTTTGGAATAAATAGTCTACCTGCAGCTAGTAAATAACATTCATTGTCACTAGTAGTAAAAGTTGAGCAGTTTTTTGACATGTATGACTATGGATTGGTATGCGTAAATATCAATAAAGGTAAAAGTGTTTACAGAACTACGTTTTATAACTTCTTGGCTTAATGAAAATACGCCATTGACATTGTTGTACATTTATAAAATTCTGTATACAAAAAGCGTTTGTGATTTGATTTCTTTTCATCGTTATTTCATTGCACTATTCATACATAACTGCTCCATTCGAGGTCTACTTAAAAATTGTAAGCTCATTGATTTAAAGGGTGAAGACTTGAAAAATATAATTTTTGTAGCTGTCATCTGAGAAAGCTTCTGAATATTTCCAATCATTGTTTTATTACATTCTTATTAATGATTGTGAAGTCTACTGTAACACTTGTATTGATAACACTAGCTAACAATTATTATCGTTTGACTTGCATTATTCAATGCTTTCTACACCCTTTTTATGTAGAGCGCAGTATTATATTTGATAATTGTTCATGCCATTATCATAAGCAATAAACCAAATGATGAAAACGGCACGAGTTGTGTTGTTTGCTCAATAAATGTTTTATATGAAAATAGGAAGAGACAAACAATCCCAAAGCTGAGAAAATTGATGTCTGGCATCTCTGGTTGTGTTTTTTTACAGCGTTCAACAAATATTTGTTTCTATGTATGTGCAATGTGCATACAAAATGGAATAACAATATGTGTTATAGTATGAATGAGGATGTAAAAGTCTTTTGCGGATAGGTGCGTGTAGCTGGTTATTAATGAGTATTTTTAATTATGCAACAGATTTAATTAAACATCCTTAGTATGCTGATGACACTATTTTGTGCGTAAACTCTATAATTTTGTGTGTGCAGAGTGTTGAGCATGTCCTGTAACGTACAAGCTCCTAGCTTCTAGTAATAAGTTGTACAAGTGTTTGTTCCCATCGTTAATTGTAGCAGAATTCTAGCCAGTGTCTATCTTGGTAGCTACATACCTACTTATTTATATACGCGTGACCACTTTCCTGTGAAAAACAACGGTTGTTTTACACGTTCTTCTGACGTAAAGCATAAAATGTCCGAATGAAACACACCTCCGTTTAATGCAGCAATAAGCCGACTGCTTGAACAAACATAAAAAACAATATTGCGCTGTGAGAATGTTATGTGGATGGTATAGGATAATGGGTCAAATGACACTACTATAATCAATTTGTGTAATGCAATTCTGACTCTGCTACTAAAATGTTTTAATGAGCTCTAAATTGCGAAAATTATTTGCTTTGTCATAATAATATTATTATGAAATTTACTGCACAGAGTGTGCTTATAAGTAAATTGGTCAAAGGAAACTATTGACAGTGAGTGGTCAACAGTTGAGGAATTAAAAACAGCAATTATGGTGTTTCAGGTGTTTAGTAAGTTTTTCTTGGTGATAGTAATATTTACGTTTTCGTTGGGATACTGTAAGTACGTAGATGCTTCGGAAGAGAAATCGGAGGAGATAGACCAAGTAAATTTTCAGGTAAGGAAACGATACCGACTTACTCCAATTATTTAATTTTTGTTGTAATCAAGTTTTATGCAATATCTAATAGATTTTGGAACGTTCCTTTTCCAATAAGGAAAAGGAGGGATATCAAAATATAAAAAGAGCTTTAGAAATCAGAGGTCTTTTGGATACATTAACAGATCTTGAAAGTGGAGATGCAACAATTCCCCATCATCGTCAAGTATTTAATGAATCTGCTATTTCATCTTCTAAAGTGAAAGTTCCTCTACAAAAATAAATTTCTGATTATTCATGAAAGATTTTGTAATATTCAGAAACGGGGAGGTGGCATCTGGAGAAGAATTGACCGAGGGTTGCAGAAATTTGTAAATCACATTAAAAAAACAAAACAAAAGCTAATTCGTGTCATCAAAGGCAATTAACATTTAATATTTCAAATATTCGTCCGTTCGTATCGTAAAAGGGTCCCAGTTGGTAACTACATATGTTATTTGTGTTATGCAGGTCCGACTTATTCCTCAAACTCAAAATGGAAAGGTACAAATGGACGTAAAACAAAAGTGAGTACTCCCGCTGAAGTGTCCACTAGCATATCCGAAGGCAAAGGAAGAGTGAAAGGCTGATATTGATATACATACATCTGTATTTATGTACATAGATTCACTGATTAGGTGAAGTTTTTAAACTTTTATACTTTTCCAACCACATGGAATATCGTGGCAAGTGCAGTTTAAGTTGTGACAAAATGTACTCACAATGGAATGCTTCCTCGTGATAATAAAATTTCGGGAAAATAAATACACCATAAAAAAGAGCGAAAAATTCTCTGCAAGAAAAATGTCATGAGCCC
>JABASC010003912.1:0-13002 GCA_019776185.1 Plutomurus gul
CTTTTCTACTACGGAGAAACTTTGGCCATCCCTAATAGAAGATGAGTACACTCTCAGCGCTCGGGAAATGTACGAGGCAACTCAGAAGTTAGATTTGGAGCGTTTTCAAATGGAAGTGAGTCTTTTACAACTATTAGCCCTGATGTATTTTGTGTTTGTTCATTTGTGATTATAATGTGACATGTATGTATTGTCGTAAGCACGGATTCTTCACCGAGAGGCCTTGAACTTACATAGAGAGTGCACCTACCACTAATAAGGTGAGTGAGGACGGTCACGTGGACGTCTACTGTTCTTATCAGCAGTTAACTTGGTAGGTGCACTCTCCAAGCCACTGGTACCGTGCATACAACTATATCTGAAATGAGAAAAAGACTAATTGTATATTATACGACATAGTTGCAGTCATAGTTTTTAATTTTGCAGTGTCTAAGGATCTTGATTGATTTAAATTGAGCAGCAAAGGTGAAAATAATTAACTTGCCATTCCTCATTATTACATTTTTTGTACAAGCTACTGCTTCTGAACTATTCGGCAGGCCAAATATGGTAAACTAAATATCGGCAATGGACTTATAGTAGCAGCAAGACAAGACTAGCTAGATTCGGAAAATTTAGCTAATCATGTTAGTAGTAGTCAGTATTCGTGTGTCACACTAACATGTGAAATAATCAGTGAGATCTTAAGATGCCTCCTACATACATAACGTATAGTTATACTAGTTCTAATGGGAAAGACGAAAGTACTATAAAGTGTTACACTTCCTTTCCAAAACTAGTATTTATATTCAGTTACACGTGGGGGTTTACAACAGTTTGTACATACGTTTTCTGTTTTATCCTCATAGATATCGGTTTAGTAAAAGCGCATCTTTTGTCGCCCTGAAACGCACACTCATATTACTCATCAAACGCAATGTATGTATATATGCGAGCCAGATTTTTGCAATAATTTCTAATTATTGTAATAAACTTTTTGTTTTGAAGTATGAAATCATATCTCCTTTGAAATGATGTTCTCTTCAAAAATACTTTGCTTCATGTAACAATACTATCTGATTGTGAGTTATATTCACAAAGATGCCAGATTACAACAACCGCAATCTAACTGTATTTTATATTTCAGAGTAGAGGATAAAATCGTGATATTACACCATTTCCGTAAGCTGTCGAGCAAGAGCCAAAAAATTATTTAATGTCACTTCTTTGTATTGAAGCTTATTTATTTCATCAATGATGAAATTTCTTTTAACCAACGCGTAAACGTGCAACAAAAAAGCAACGTGACTCGGTGGAGCTAGCTTAGTCACCCGATGCTTTCTTGGGTGTAAATGAGAGTCCATCACCATTTATTGTGATGGTGTGTGACACATTACATCTTTCGACAAGCGAAGAAATTACCTGTTTTTGTCAGCAGGAGTTTGTGCACCAATGTAGTGTGCAGTGTATTCTGGCGACATTTGCGATGACAGGCTCGCTTTTTTAAACAGATTTCACTTTCTGCTCCGGGATCAATAGTATGCTCCTATAAATCGAAGGATGTTCGGATATGACGAATGACAACCTCAACTCACTGTTATATTATCATGACTAGCTAAATTTCGCGTGGAGTGCGTACAGTAACTCTAATCTAGCTAGTCCAGATTTTATGCACTACTAGTGTTTGGTTTATGGTCGATACTGGAAAGATACGTGTTGGCGAATCCACAATTGAATTTGGTGTCCCTCAAGTCAACACCTTGTTATGCCGTGAACCCTATTCACTATTGAAATAGAGTGGCACAGGTGCATGCTATTATGGGTGTATATTTTGTATGAATGCAGAGGGTGTGATCCTCTCTGGCTAAATTCGTGCACCTCCAATAGTTTTCACATTGCAAACTCTTTGAATTGCTACTACCATGCCTTTCTTACATATTTGTTCAAAATTAATTTACACTGGGAGGTCAAATTATGTAAAATGTGTATACTTTAGAAATACATACAATTTAAAATGTGTAACTATTTCTATATTTCGCTCAATTCACATTGGATTTTTACTGAAGTACAATATGTTTTGTTTGATCCGTGCAGAATCCCGGTATGAATTTCAGTCAAGCCCACCTTGCCGGCAGCGCTCAGAAAAGATTTGATTAAATGCAGTTTTATAATCTTCAACTGAACATCACATCGTACGCAAAACAGTTTTGTCTAGCTTACCTGCTGTGGGCTTATTTATCTTTACTTACATCTATTCTGACAATGAGTCATTTATGAAATAGCTGTTGTACTGTAGCTGTACTCTATGTAATTGTATTTTTAACATGTGTTCATGTATTCTAATCTCAATGAATATTTTTACCAGCTTCCCACATGGCTAATAACATACCCCAAACCCTCCAACTGTCCAAGGGGGGGAGGGTACCCAAAGGTTTCCAGGCCGAGGGTGTCATACCTTATCGATGTATGTTGTCTGGCGTTCCACTCCAGACTATAGGGTAGTCAAAGTGGACGTGCACGGACCTCGTGTGTCGAATGCATTGCAAACTCGCCTACAACACGTCATGTGCTGCTGACGTATTGTTTGTACCGATAGATACAAGTCCTGGCTTAAGTCAGACTGGATAAACCTTCTTCCTCGCTTTCCAGTGCTATATAGTATATAGTAGTACCGATATTAAAGATCGTGCGGATTGAGACTCCTCGAGAGGCTTACAAAAATAAGGCCGGACGGAAGCCCAACCGCATTGCTTGGCATCGTATTGTGCTTAACCTGAAGAGTCAACTCACACCTTCACACATTTAAGCTGCGATTGCCTCTCTACCACACCTTATACATGTGCAGATACGGAGGGCACCTGAGCACCCTACGTGATAACGTGGGTGGGATACCCCCTATCTCTTTGCCAGGGTGGGGTACTTGTATCTTGGGTACGAGGTTTTCGGGTATGCTAATAAATAAAACAAATCGCCTCTGACTCTACATTCTGTAAAATTAATTAATTTAAGTGGACAGACTAAGCACGATGTGAAAAGCTGGAGAGTTTAGGTGGAATGCAATGATTTAACCTTTCAATGATTCAAGACTGTGGTGCCTAACATTTACTGATTGTGTAATGCATATTCAGTCACACAATTTTCATTCGATAATATTCATATTCTGTTTTATTTTAGTTTTGACATTCTTTGTTATGCTAAATTTTCTCTAGTCATTTACTAAAGGTGATTACTAAAAGTCAAAAATTACAAGAGAGTGATATTAAAAATAATAACCGTTGAATTATGGTATAATAGGTTGGAAAATTTTAGTCATGTTTTGTTTTATAACCTCAATTAGTTTTTATGTTACATAAACACCGCTGTACAAGATGTGCAATTTATAAACGAATGTCTCCTTCAACCTATAATAAATAAATGTCAATTACTGATAATGTACGTGAGTGATGAGTGTAATTTATTTCCCTTTACAATCATCAGCAAGTTTGTAATGGCCATGCACATAAAATGGTTAGTTGACTTTAATTTAGAAGTTCTGTACAGGGTGCAGACAATGTATGTACCAGTAGGTGTTCGGTCAATTTGTACAATTCTTGCTGGAACACAGGTGTTATTCGTCGGAATAAGTTCGCTTCTCCTATCTTTTTCTTCCATACTTATGTTCCGGTGCTAATTTTTATTTCTGGTAAGGACACCTGTCTCCTCTAAATGCATATATGTGCGAACCTTATGTACATTTTCAAAACATCTAGGTCTAAATTGAATTACTAATCGACAATTAATAAATACTGTAATTTTCATTAAAGTTAAATTTTTTTCCACAACATTTAAAAATAAATCCTATTTAACTCGGTCTTTATCAATGGTTTATTTTTTTACTTAAACTCCACGAATTTTTTTGGCTGTTAGAGATTGGGAAATTCTCCCGCTTGCCTAGACAAGTTTGTTTCGGTGTTCAGTATAGTAGATGCTTAATATTTTACGTGTAAACATTTCGTACACACTCGGCACCTACACACGGATATTATGCAATAATACCAACATCGTGAAGCAACTAATTCCATTACGAGTATTCTCATGGGACCCGTAGATGATTTTTTAATCCCATTTTACTAGCTTCAATTATACCCTAAAATTTTATTACAGTGACAATGAACTAATTGCTTCAAAGAATTTACAATGTTGCACTGCTTAAGTGTAGCACCTTCACAACATTTTCTCTGTTAAATACTTGATTTCCCTGGTCTGTAGTCTGTATGCCTGCATATGAACTTCTTCAAACTTGCATCACATGCATCATGTATGCATGGCTTTTGTGCCTCAGCATACTCTGCAGTGTCTGCAGCAACTGAACGAAAACAACAACTACAATTTGCTTTACATCTGCCAGTGAATTTATTTTCACAGGAGTTTTTTTTATAAATCTGTGACAAAATGGCAGCCATGACAAATTTGAAACAAGTTTCAAAATCTCGCGAATGCATTTAAACAGAGTTTTTCAAGTCGTGCGAAAGCACAAAGGTTTACCCTCGATGTTTGCGGTTCAACAATGAATGGGAAAGTTGATTGTTTATGGAAAAATATTTGTAGTCGTGCGGTAGCTTCCTCTATATGCACCTTAAAAGAGGTTCTGTGTCACGGATAAATATTTTGTGGTGTACCTATAGTATTAGAATTAGGGTGAAAGTTTTCCGTGGTTGCTTTCTCTGCAGACGTTCTGTAGTGGGAGATGTTTGTGGTTGTTGCTCTTGACTTGAATTTGGACTTGGGCTGTGTGGGTGCATAGTGCATATAGTGGAATACATGTGTATACAAGTTGTACAGCTACATTATATAGAGACGGGATATAGTGAACTGACTAGTAGACACCTAGAGAGAGCTTACACATATAGTAAATAAGAGTGTTGGATAGAGAGCATAAGATCGATCGGTTTTCCACAGTCTCAGTATTCTTACGTGAATTGAGTGTAGGCCAAAACTGACGAGCAAGTACACTATAGAGATAATATTTCGTAGCAGGAGAATATCTGTAAAATAAAATAAAATATTTTGTATGCTCCGGTGGCCCTTATCTTTAGTTCACTTCACATTCAGTTCAGTACAACAGGAATTGAAGACTTTAGCCGAGGCTCAACTTTTCGTACGAATGAACCGCACCTTGACTTAAACTCTAGTGAAACTCTTCACTTGTGAATTGGAAGTCCTTTTCAATTCAACTCTGCATCTACGATGACTTGTCTGTAGTGTAAACTCTTTACAAGTGTGTATTCCTGGTTCGCATTGCATTACACACGAGAGTAGGCCAATATCACGAAGCGATAAGCCTCACGTTAGACTCCCAGCAGCGCCTGCAAAATGCCTCTCTCTCTCATTCTCTCTATAGTTCTTATACGCTTCAGCCGTGCACACAGCAGCCAGCAGCTCCAGTCAACGCGCTCCTCGTGCTTTCTCGTGTGTTGGCTTACTTACTTTCCCTTTCTTCCTTTCCCAGCCCGCTCGCTCGCTCGCTCGCTCGCTATATGTGTTCCTGGTGGCGGGGAAAGCCAGACAAAACGACAAGGATACACTTACTGAACTGTTAGTCTTGCTCCGACTAAGGAGCTTGTTTCATCTCTGCACACGCTCTTTAGTCCCCACTACTTTCCTTCAGTCACACACACACATACACACACACAAGAATATTACTGTTTGCTTTACAACAACATTTCACTAGTACTTACTACTCCTAGTACTTACTTTCTACTATTTCTATACTCCGTGCAGTGTTGGTGGTGGTGGCTGGCGAGAATTTCTTTTCCGAATTTTCTCCGTGATTTCTCACATTAGCTTTTTAAATAAAGTGTGCAGTGTACAAAATATATCGTAGAAGAGGCTCGTTCTTTTCCGCTGAAGTGATTTATGCTCACTTATGTGTGTGCATATTTTTCCTTGTACACACAAAACACATACTACTTTTGTACTACCAATCGTAGTACATCTGCCGCACTTTACTCTTTGGCCCAAGTTGCAATGTACACACACAGGAATGAGCTAAGAACACGTATGCTAGCCTCTCCATGTACATAATGAACATGAACTGTCATGTGCCACTACAATGTTTCTCTCAAGAGAAAGCAGAGCTCTTTTCTGCAAGGCGAGCGAGCAGCAGCAGCATCAGACTGGGTGTATTGCGACAAAAATTCAATAATATTCTGCTGCGGTTACAGTTAGTTCATAGCCTTAGGTTAGCACTGGAGAGCACCGAAAAGTACAGATCCACTCTGCATAGAGCTGTGTATCTAATAATATGTGAAAAACGTTCCTTTGCATGCAGCTGCTGTTCACCTGTGTATTCACTTAGAGAGAGCACTTACATAATACACCGACAATCTGTATACATCATGTTTGTAACCATTGAATGAGAAAACTGCCCCGAGAACTGAATAACAGCAAAAGTGAGTGAATGAAAAAGAGAATTGACTGTGATTCAAACACACGGCAGACGCACTACTATATTCTACTGCATCCACTACTCACTCATTCACATTCAACACAAAGGAAGAAGAACCAATCTCACTCTTCGAATTTTTTCAAATAGTAGTCTTAATACTAGAAGTAGCAGAAGAAGAAGAAGAAGATACTGTGGTGTGGCGTCAGGTGCTTTCACCCGTTTCTACCACCACCAGCACAACTGCAACTACTTTTTAGCCTTAGATTTCGCCCAAGCCTCTGCACACACAGACACGGAATTAAGAGAGCGATCGAAGTGATCCTGTGCAAAGTCAATGGAGAGATTTTTACATTCTTATATGCAACCATAAGTAAGACTCACCTTCATCTCCACTCTCTCATTTGCAATAAACTAAATAAGTAGACTGACTACCATTTTCATTTATATAAAATCTAATAAAAGAGATGAATTTAAGTAGACCTTTATTATTATACGGTACGGTGTTGCTGTTGTTTTGTAAGTAAGCCGGAGATTAAAATCACATTTGAACGTCACCGTGATTCCAATATATGCATGCACACACGAAGGAAAACTTTCGTGAGTATCAGACAGACAGTACATAGATAGGCAGTAGGGTGGGTGCAGATACAGCATGAGAAATGTATTATTAGTGCCACATAGAACGTGCTTCCTGATGCAAACTTGTGCTCTCGCTCTCTATCTGTTGTGTAAAAAAGCCTTTGTTTGCCCGACTTTCATCTGCACTCTAATCGAACCTTTCATTCTCAGTCAGTGTCTCTGAGTGTACGCTGTAGTGACGCTTTCGCCAAGCCGCTTCTGTCTCTTTTTGCATCTGTGTAGCGGAGAGAGAGAGAGAGAGTGAGAGAGAGATTGGAGTGAATGGGTAGAGTATCCTATTGACTAGTATTGTCGATATTCTACTGCGTTTATGTGTGTGCATGTGTTCGTAGCTAATGATTCCTATCGGTCAACAATATTTGAACTTGCGTCCATACTATAGTATACATATACAGTCATTGCAGATATATGAGATTACTCATCACAGCTAATTAGAGACGACGAGTGATGGTAAAATAAACAGTATCGATTCCCTGATCAAATATTAACAGTATGGGTGTACAGACCGCAGCACCGTTGACACACACACATACACAGAAAGAGAGAGAGACTTTGCTGCAAACGACAAAATTTTCACCAAATCTAAACTACTCAAGACCTAATGGACTTAAATGCATTTGTAGACTTGGCAAATATCGATCATAATGCTACTTGTACAATTGCCAGTATTAATTTTGTGGTGCTGACGCTCCGCGGTTCTTCTTTAGACAATGAAACCGGCTTTTATCCTCACTCTTTATTTCTGTAGTAAAAGCTCTGTAGCGTGTTGACTTATTTATGAGTCCAATTTTCTTTTCGCCGTGTGATTTAATCTGAAATAGGAATGCATATAAACGTTAATCGGTCGGTTTCTGGGGGAATAACAGATTGGTGACACGGAGCTTTTCTGATTCCTTTCCACTTATTCGAGATAAGTTTTATTTACATACAATATTCCTATGAAAGATGGTTAACCTCCATAATCCTGTTTGTAAGCTGGATTGTCATTGCGAGGGAAAACTGTGTGTGCACAATGGAGAATGTACTTTCAATGGATATTTGGATATACATCTGCTGAGACTTATTTATGCGACTGTCAGGAACCAGATA
Source organism: Plutomurus gul (assembly GCA_019776185.1). Taxonomy (NCBI): domain Eukaryota; kingdom Metazoa; phylum Arthropoda; class Collembola; order Entomobryomorpha; family Tomoceridae; genus Plutomurus; species Plutomurus gul. The sequence goes on from JABASC010003912.1 coordinate 8,135, forward strand.
ATTCCTCCAAAATCAAAGTAACAAGTGTAAGAATACAATTCATTCCACCCACGCAAACAACAAGTCACCACGAAGGTAAATAAATTTACGACCGTATAATATATGACGCGCAATAGATCAGGCAGTAGTAGTTAGTAGCAGTCATTGTGACGAATGGAATTTATTTCGAATAAGTCTGCAAGCGTGAAGTAGAACGTGGGAGTGGGGAGCATGCTTTAACAATATATACGGGCAGTGCAAGAAATCCTATAGGCCGTATATCCTCAACATGCATGCATGTATCTTGCACTGCCCGTATAAATTGCTAAAGCATGCTCCCACTCCTATGGTTGGGTGATATAATGTCTAAAAAATAATGTAGAAAACCAAATGCCTAAAGAAAAAACCATAACACCTAACAAAAAAACCAAGATACCTAAGGAATGTGAGCGTCAAAAAATAGAATGCCTAAAGTAGTTAGTAATGTACAAAAAGTCTAAAAGTATTTAATTTCACTTAGTGCGGTAAACCATCAGTCATATATGTAAGTACATGAGTAATGATTTTGTTTCGGAGTCTTTCAACAAATTAGCAATTGCTCTGCAACAGCTTTTACGTCGATTGTGTTATTATTTGTCAAGTAATGCTCGTAGTCTAGAGTTAGATTCTCTCTCCCAGTTTCATGTAGTCTGAGAAGGCAATTAAAGCTCTAGTTTTTGGATTATGGAGAAAGTTAATCGCTTTATGTTGTCGAAGCCAAAGCCACCTTTTCAATTTTTATTCAGAAATACTGGATGCTATCCGATACATATCCTTTAAATACTAATTTTCCCTCACCCTTACCCTTCTGAGACTTAGCCAACTGCACAATAGGGATAATCGTGAAATACTGGACTCTACTGCTCAACTGTTATCAATTTCTTTGAGCTTTATGCTAAAAATGCTTTAATTTATCTTTAAGGTATTGTACGAATTGGCATTATGCAATATGTACTTTGACTTTAGGCATTATGGTTTTGACATTACCATTAGGTGTTATATCCGTATACCGAAGATATATTTATTTGGTATCTTTGAAAATTAAAAAATTGTTTCGTGTGTCGCAAAGAAATTTTTGACTTTTGAAGATAAAAGATAGATTTTCTATATTTTTAGCAAAAAGTAAAAAGTACCTTAAAATATTGTAACCTTATAAGCGAATTTTACCTTAGATTTGGTTGAAAATATAAATTTTCGCATGCGTGAGCAAATTTTTCTAGAAAAAGATTAAACAATTATTATGAAGCACAATAATCGAACCTTTCCGAGTTTCGCTTCCCGGGTTACTCCTTTAAGCAGTGTTCGCCTGGACGGACAGTGTCCGTCCAAGTGTCCAAAAATGCTTTTGGACGGACACCCTAAAATTAGGTGACCGTCCAAAAGTGTCCAAAATTGAAATCAATTAAAACGCTGGTATTTTTTGAAGAAAATATTTAGTAAATGAATATCTAAAATGTGATCGGCATAGTTGTAATGAAAACTCAGATGACAGATAAAGTTTGCCCCATCACATTTATACTCAAAATTTCATTTAAACAAAATGAATATTTGTTTAATATTATTTTAATGTCAAAGTTAGATGTTCCTTTAATAAGAGTAGGTACATGTATCAATAATAGGTAATAGGTATCGTTTGTACCGGCTAAAACTTTAGGACTCTGACATTAAATTGCTCTGAATTACAAGACCTATTTAAATGTTATGTATCTTGTTTTGAATATTTGAATTTGTTTGAATGTTCTGAATCTAAAATGCATTTTGGACGTCCAAAGGCGAACACTGCCTTTAAGTTATTTCTTTAAGTCAAATTGTGTGACATATTCTGTACATTGACAAATAGCAACTGTGGTTGTTAGGTGTATATGAATATATTTATACAATTGTGTATGGCTAAATAAATAGGTAGACTCACTGTCAAATGGGCTTCCTAGCACCCAAGAGTCCCAGAATCTCTGGATACTATTAAATTTTTGGCAAATTCGCCGCAATTGAAATAATTGAAGACAAAACATGATTTTCACAAATAAGCTTTTGCCTTGGGCCAAATTTACCTTGGGTAGTGTAGCAATTCCATTTTGCACTCTATTTTTTGGCAACGAACGTTAGGTTAGTGCGGTTTGGCCACACAATGCCTAATTGGAAAGGTCGAAATCAAATGCCTAAAGGAAAAGCCGACAGGCCGAAAAGAATGACAATGACAAAATGCAGAAGGCCTAAAATTCTGTACAAAAGGTCTAAAAGTATTTCCCCTGCACACACTGTATCTTCAACAATAAATTTAATCAGTCAGAGAAATCGGTCATATAAGTAAGGGGTATAAGGATTGAAATTGTAGCAAGAAAACTATTTTTTAAAGTCTATTTTCTGGAAGTTTTGGTGAGTGTTTTAACGAGTTGGCAATGACTCGGCAAACTTGGTCTATGTATGTCAATGGTATTATGTATATTTATCAACTAGTGCTCTAATCCTTGAGTTAATGATTTCATTACGCTTAGTAGGAATTTTCCACAATTCAGCGTGAATACGAAACGATTTTTTTCACTTCGACGATATTATTGAACAAATATCCCTCAAATATAAGGTTTTTGTACCTTTTTCTGCACCAACTGAACAGGTAGAGTTATCGTGAAATACTGAAGCATACTACTCGGCGACTACTCGCTTAATCATGCAAACAAATTGATATGCAAGTATATGTTTGATCTTATGCGCATAGAATGTGACCAATTGTCCTCGTACACATGACATTATGTCCTTTGGCAATAGGCCATTTGCACATCGCCATTTAGGCATTCGTGCTTAGGCATTGTAGGCGAACACCGTTATGGCACTGTTTATAAAATTAGACCCATAATAAACTCTCCCCCAAAAGTGAAATCTAGATTCACTCTCCTAGCGAAGATAAACAACGATTTTTAATACAAATGTTGCTATTTGAAAATTTGTAATTTTGTGATAAAATTTTTAGTAATGATAAAAGTTCATTTTACGTTCTCTGGTCTGTTTTATAAAATGTATCTTGAAGATGCAGGATCTTATCTTGAGTAAATCAACTTGGGCAACATTTTGTGTACGTTGGAGAAATCATCTTCAAGATAAATACTTTACTGAATCTCTTGCCCATCTATGCAATGTACATTAAAGTTAATGCATGTAATATGAATTATTCTACGAGAATCAACAAATTTTCATTAGGAATGATATTCATTCCGTAAAAGATGAATTGTGCACTGGATGAAAAGTTGTTTTGCTTGTCTTACGTGTGGATGAATTCGTTCTGGGATAATATATAATTAAACTATTACTGCCACCATCAATTAGGGCAATAAGGCGTACATGAGCGTCTCTCATAAAATCTGCATGAAATTTGCATTCAAATTAGTTCCATTTCAGAGCAGGCCCTAGCTAAATAAATAATTCCGTCAGCATCATAAATGCGTTATTTTGACAGTTTGAAGCGCCCGACAGACAGAACTCATAGAAATATTCCTGGAGATCATCATTCACACAATGCTGTCACATTTGCTGACGTTTCGAGAGATAAAAACTAATTTAAAAAAATCATTTGTCCGTCATTGTTGCTCAAGACTGCTGATGAAATGTATTTTTCACGGTTGACTACTTGGAGCAGTCTATTTTCATTCCGCATGGTCGATATTTGGTGGAGGGTCACCGACTCAAAGCTAAAGCTGACCATTATCTGTCTATGTGCCTAAACTAGTAGCAACACCGTAAGTGTAACTATGAATGGAAAAGAGAAACTGCTAGTAATGCGTTAAGCATAAGAAGAGCTAACTGTACCTTGTTGGTGACAGTGCGTGCTCTACACGCGTTTCAAACTTTCTTCATTGTGGAAATACTTTTTTCACTTGCATCGACAATGTGTACTCGGTAATATTCACACACTGCAGCAGAAGAATCCCGTATATTCTGACTCCGACATCTCTGGAACAATAAACAATCGATATTGTAGTATGTATTCATATTTAGCGTAGGAATTTATCAATTTGCTCCTCCACTGATATTTTAATAAATATTAGTAGCACTTTGCTGTTGTTACCTTTTATTTAAAATGAGTAAAGCTGCAGTGCTATTGTGCTCCCCCTCCCCCTAAACAATGGATACTACGAGTGTACAAACAAAAGTAGCCGTAGGTGTACCTTAAATAATAATAAATAACATGATTTGCGAATTCTGCTTGTTCCTTGCCATTGCAGCGCAGCAGCTCACCTTTTATGTTTTGTAGAGTTGGCAAGGCATGGCTTTTCTTGTTTGTGCAAGAGGCTTGTTGTGCTTGCTGCAATCATATCAAATATTCTGGCCATTTGTTTCAAATGTATATATATATGCTCAATGTTATTATATAGAGCTCCGCATCGAATTAGCAAACAAGGTAGAAGGAAAGAGAATGCACACTTCGGTCTGTACTTCAATTCCTGCCTTTCGTGACAGGAATGGCAATAGAATTCGTGATTCTCCGATTTCATATGTTCTGTGAATGACGAGTAGCTTCACGTTCTCTAGTGTAGTGTTCTGGTGGGGATACGGGGCCGTCTCGTATTTTATTCCCGTGGATGTATGGAGGCGACAGGATATTTGTGAAAGTGTGACTCCAAAGAATACAGAGAATGAATGAGTGGGTGAGTGTGAGGCGGAGACGAGAAGAGGCTTGGGAATTTTTATAAGTACTCATTGTCACATAATGTAATGCTAAGACGGGGTTCGAATAAATACAGCGGGAGCCCCTTCTACACTTGCGTTCATAAGTTATGAGATCGACCGCATGAATGTATTCTCGCTTTGATATATCGAAAACTGCTTAATGGAATCAAATGATTCTTTTGTATGTC
>JABASC010003913.1:0-13002 GCA_019776185.1 Plutomurus gul
TTCTTCCCCCTCTTCCATAGTATCGTCTGAATCCGTTGCTTCAAGAGATTTGGCCCTTCTACCAGCCGTCACCTTCCGCTTCCGTTTCATTTCCAAACATTTATTCGTGGCGGCTTTTGCTTTTTTATCTTTTTCGTTTTCTTCCCCCTCTTCAGTAGTATCGTCTGAATCCGTTGCTTCAGGAGATTTGGCCCTTCTACCAGCCGTCACCTTCCGCTTCCGTTTCATTTCCAAACATTTATTCGTGGCGGCTTTTGCTTTTTTATCTTTTTCGTTTTCTTCCCCCTCTTCCGTAGTATCGTCTGAATCCGTTGCTTCAGGAGATTTGGTCCTTCTACCAGCCGTCACGCTCCGCTTCCGTTTCGATTCCACACAATTATTCGTGGCGGCTTTTGCTTTTTTATCTTTTTCGTTTTCTTCCTCATCTTCAGTATCGTCAGAATCCGTTGCTTCAGGAGATTTGGTCTTTCTACCAGCCTTTACATTCCGCTTCCGTTTCGATTCCACACAATTATTCGTGGCGGCTTTTGCTTTTTTATCTTTTTCGTTTTCTTCCCCCTGTTCCGTACTCTCGTCAGAATCACTCTCTTCCGTTGCTTCGGGGGTCTTTGGTCCTCTACCAGCAACCACGTCCTCCATCCGTTTCATTTCAACGCATTTATCCCTTGCCACTTTTACATCTTTTTCAAATTCGTCTATTCTCGCCTGTAAACGCGGAAAATAAAGTACGTTATCAAAGAGAATACATGTAGCAGTTAATCGAATTCAAATGGGGCGTTGACCTTTGCTTCGGTTTTGCAAGACTTTCTGGCGTCTTTGATAATGTTGATGAAACAGCCGTGGATGAAATCATCAGCCAATTTGTCGCTATAAATTGAAAAGTTATCCTTGACCACCTTAAAAGATTTGTCATTGATTGGCAGCTTGGCCAAACAATAGGCAGCATCTTGGTACACGCGCTCGTCACCGATCGTGCCCAACCGCATCACCAACTTTTCAACGAGACCTGAAGTTTGCTTGTCTCTCTTAATTTGATCCAATAGAAAACTGTGGATACGAAACAATTTGTATTCGAACCAAAAAAAGGAATCCATTTATAAAATTCATTTAGAGTTAATGAAAACTTACTTCATTATGTCATTGAATAGGTCTTGTGCAATATCCTTCCTCTGATTCAATCGGGATATTATATCCGGCACGGCATTTAGCAAAACGTTGTCTTTATCTCCACATTGTCTCAAGAAATCTCGGGCCAATTCTGAGAACGAGCATTAACATTAGATAATGGTATGAATCATGTGAAAGGCTTATTAAATGCATGTAATTTTTATGTTGAATTCACTAATTCACCAACCTTTCACATCCTCATCTACGTCGCAAGACAACACAGCCACCTCCGTGAGTTGCTGACGAATTTTCAATAAATCATTTAATGTGAGGAATGTTATGTAATCCAGAGCCGCCTTTTTTATGGACGGATCTTTAGCTTTTAACCTGTGGAGTACAACAATCGTTGTCAAATTGGATTTGTAGCTGGTAATACAACAGTTCATTATTATTCTAGTAAATGCCAACCCAGACTGAACACAAATGTTGCATTTTTCCATTTGATTTGGATGACGATGATTGAGCGTAATGGTGGAACGGATGATTTCAACTTTCACCATTGGTTGTTCCGATTTCGTCCACAAATTCACGAAATGCTAAATGTATTCACAAAGTATATATAGAAATGACAAATAACTACTGTTTGAAAAAATATTATTGAGTTAAAGAGCACATAATTATTTATACATTGGTGCAATACAAAAAGCTTTGAAAACAAAAAAGACAAAAACCTACGTCTTGACATCCGAGAACAGCCGATGGACTAACACACATAATTTTGGCCAGTGCTTTCACACAAGCAATTTTCAGTCTGAGGCTTTTGTACTTGTCGATATTGTGACATAAGAGAAATGTATGTATCCTAGTAAAGAAACAAAATTAATAGTTAATAGAATTCATGAAAATGATACCATAATATGAGAATCTCTTGTAGTCCCTTACCTAAATTGCCGATAAATCCCCCCTTCCAATAGGGTTTCCAGGTAGGCTTTGATCATTTCCGCTTCCTGATCGTACCCAATGTTTCCAACAATTTGTTCCATCTCAAGTGCCTGTAATCAGTGAAATCAACATTTGAAAAGTTAGAACAGGGCACAGGTGCACATCAAAATTGTTTGAGTTTCAGGAAGCCCTACGGGATTTGGACATAATTGACTCACCTCAGCATCGCTTTGCTCCGCCGCTTTATCTCTGCTACTGACACTACCGAAAGTCGAATTTGCCGACTGTCCCCCGCTCTTCTTATTCAAAATATATTTTTGCATTATGTGACGCCTGCGTTTAACCTCGACCGTAACCGTAGATTCGTAAAACATTATGTGACAACCAAGAAGCGCAGTACACACTCCCAAATATCTTCAAAAAAGAAAACCGAATTTATTCATAAACAATTACGTAAAATTTACGGAAACATGTGTTAATAGATAAATGACAAGTTCTAAACAAACCTTGTGAGTATTCGTTCGGTGTTTTTGATACGAGAACAATTTTCGGACTCTCCGAATACTAGCTCGTGCATGTTGTCCAGTAGCTTCAAAACGATGACCTTTGGGTCCATGCAAAGCTTAAAGATAAGCTGAACGACCAGATCCACAACAATTGGAAATTCTTGGTCCGTAACACGATTTCCTCTCTCCATAAGTCCTTTTGTGATGATGGCCAGTAACTTTTCAAACAATATGTGATTGGTGGAAAATCTAAAAGTCAGAAAATAATTAATAAAATACTAACAACTGTTCTAAACGAATAATATACAGAACAATTATTTTCTTGCCGAAATAATTCAATGTGGTCGTCTTCTGTTTGAACATGCTTTTTACACACAAAAAGAAGTGCTTCACAAGTCGATTTGACGAGATTAAAATCTCCTAATCCTCTTTCACCCAATCCGATATCAATGAGTGCTTCCATATTGGCTATTACAATGGAATTCTCAACACTGAAAGATTGCAAAAATCATCTGAAAATCTGATAAACCTTTGGGGACGGTGAACCGTGAGCACTTACAGAGCTAGAACACCCAACAAATATGCAGCGTTACTGGAATCCGAGTTTTCCCAAGCGCCAGCACTCAACGAGAACGCATCCCATAATAACTACATGCAAGCAAAAAATAATATTGTCCGAGACTTTTCTATGAAAATATGGTATTCAACTGGTGAACATTTCAGTACCTGTATACAATTGTTGTTCAAGTAATTTTTCTTTCGCAGTTGTAAAACCAAACGAATTATATTTTCTCTCTGAGCGGAGGACAACAGTTCAACAACCCTGAGCAGTTTCTTTGTGAAACTTAGGTCCGTTCTATTTCCTCTGTCAAACACAAGAACAGAACACACTAAATGTAATACAAAGTAAATCATGAGACTTTTTGTAAAATACTGATTGAGTTCACCAACTTTTTTGTCATGTCAGTTGAAGGGTCATCCAAAAAGAGCGTACAAAAGTGATTCAGCAGATTATCATCGATACTTTTGCTTTGAGAGATTGCCTCAACTACGGAAACTGTGATTGAATCTGTAGGCTTGAATCCTAAAAGAGTCAACTCGGAGAACAAATTGATTACTTCTTCCTTGTCCCCTGGAGCTCCTTTGTCCAGCACCATAGTCAAAGTTTTGAGCACAGATTGAAACGTTCCAATCATTGTTTTCAAACACTGGGCATTCATTGAATTTGAATTCATAGAAATCAAAAGATTTACACATATAGAAATGCCGGATTTTTCCATGATGTTACATAACCATGAGCACACAAGCACATAATATCAACATAATATATTTTCAATGTATTTAACCTTTAAGTATGTAATGTAAGCCTTTTTCATTTGAACTTGTTCACTTTCTACATAGCATAGCATCTCTTCTTCCTCGTCTGGAGTAGCCGACAGAGCGGGGTCATCAGGAAACTTTTGTTCCAGTACGTTGGATAAGTACGCCATGAAAACTTTTTTCTGACTAACTTGCTTAACAATCACCCTATATGAATGCAATCATAGTTCGTAGGATTGTTATTTGTCTCATTATTGATGAAATCTTACAAATCGTAAACTTACAGTAACAAAGGATGGGATTCAAAGGTTTGGCAAATGAACTGAAAAATTTCACAAGCTTCCCAATATTTTTGCGCTTCCAATGCGACTTCGATCATTTTCATTCCAATATCGGGATCCTACATTTAAAATTGTGTCTTCAATCTTTAAGATGTAATTTTAATTACATGTGTAATTAAGTCGATGAAGCAGCATTGGCAGACGCTGAGAGTGAAAAGAGGACTGGGTACCTTAATTTTGTCGCTTAAATCGTCGGGCAAAATATTGTCTAAAGCTTCCATTTCTTCTAGAAATTCTTCAACAACAAGCTCTAAAAGTTTTGGCTTTTTTAAATCATGTGCCAGCAGCTCGTGAATTTGGATGCGCTTTTCTCTAAGTTTTGTCTTTGCTTCACTATCAGTGATCTATATTCAAACAAAAATTATCTATTTCAAATGGATTCTAGTAGCCCAAAATTGTAAATACGAATTATTCTCACACACTTTGACAATTAAGGGATGTTTTTTGACAAGAGTAACCATGAGCAGGATAGCTTGCTTTCTGACGCTTACGGCTTTGTCAAGCAAGCGCTTGACTCCAGCATCCATGCACAAAACAATTTCCGGTGTGTGAAGTTTGTCCTCAAAAATGAGCTTTTGAAGCAATTGAAGGGACTAGAAAACACAGGGTTTTTAACTTGAACAAATAGATGAGCAAATAAATAATAGAACTAAAAAAAGTATCCATCCATTCCTTCTTTCTTCCTTCCTACATTTACCTTGTTTCTAACATTGGCATTAGAATCTTTAGTGTGCTCAAGCAAAGTTGAGGTTAATAGTTCATTTCTGAGATTCTCTAATCTCTCTGTAGTACGTAGATCTTCTTTGTGCTCTTTGTGCCAAACAAGAATGTGAGAAACAGCAGTCAACACAGCACTGCGAACCGTGCTCGACTAAAAATAATATTTTTGAATATAAACAGTAATATTTATCTCTTTAGGATGAATACGGCAAAATTACAACTAGATTACCTCTGACTCTAAGAAGGTTAGAACATACGGAATACCACGAACGTATTCCTTCGGATTAGAGGCGCTTAGCTCGGTTAACAGTGTTGCGAATCCTTTCTCAGATGTCGTGTCAGTTTGGAATTGGGCAAAATAAACTTTATTCGCTTCTAGCACAGAACTCGCAACCACATTACATCTGTTGTATTCGAGATGCAGGAATGATATACATTCAGCAACTGTCTTTGCCATTCTTTCATTCCCCTTGACAAGCTGTTAACAATTTAAAATTTATCGTGTGAAGTTTTAAATATTAGCTTAGGAAACTGTACAATTTTATAGTGTTAACTTACGGGAATCAGTCTGGTCAAAATGGATTTCTCTTCGTCGGCCCGTGATGCCAAAATCCCAAGAATATGAAAAATGTTGTCGTTCTCATTCTCACTCAGGCCTAACTCTTCATTACTCTTCATGACATGACAAAATGCGACAGTAAGGCATCTGAAAACCAGAAAACAATTTTCTCTCAATCAAAAATTACAACCGGAAGAGTGTACAATTGTATTGGTAGCATTACCTCAGGTACGGTAGTCCACGCCTATCTACCTCTGGCCACAACAATTCCCATGAACAACGTAGAAGTTCAACCACCCGCGCAGTTATGTTGGCTCGCGTTGTATTCCAAAATCCATATTTACCAGTTTCTTTTTCTGGTTCTTTTTTCTTACTACGCTTCTAAATTTGTAAAAAAAAAGTGAAGAGACTAACATCCCATGAACTACATATGTTCTAACCAATGAAATGAATGTTGTGAATGTTCAGATGTTGGCTGTATTTTAGGTTGAAAATTAAATGATACGATTTTGGACTCAGATTTGTAAACAAATGTTTCGCCCTGTCTGCTGTCTCATTTACCTTTATTATTTGGGCCACATCAGTGATTGTAATATTTTGTTTGTAAGTAGTGACTTCGGATTCCACTTCCACGTATCCTTTACATAGCAAGAAAAGTATGACGACGAAAGATTTTCTGAGGTATTGCTTGCTTTCGTCCTCAAATTCGTCCACGTTTTCTCCATCTTGTTTGAATTCGTGCACCAGCTTTTTTATGGCTGCAGGAATATTGTGACAACATTGCATATAGACTTTCCCTTTTTAAATTAAGAAATATTAATAATTAAAGAATTTGTATTAACTTACACTTTTCCAAACAGCCAAATGCAGCTTTCAAAACGCCCATGTCAATTTTTCGAGCCCTGTTAAAAATAGCCAGTACACCTGTATACTGTAAAACAATGTGATGACTTCCTTCATTTGTAATATCGTTTTCCAGTGCTGTACAAACAACAAAAGTCATAATAAGAAATTAGTTGACAATTAAATTGGAAAAATCGGAAGAGGAGAGAGTGAGCACGCGCATTTTATTTAGTTTATTGAATGTAACATAATTTGAGTAAATGGTATGTTACCAGTGCAAAAGGCTGAAACCAATTCGTTTTCTTGAGGTGCATCTAGAATTCTTTCTCCTTCACCTTTAAGAAAGCTTACCAATTGGGATTCCTCCATCTTTACTTGTACCTTTTTATATTTTAGGCAAATTCACTTGTCAATGGGTAACTTTATTTACTTAAATGGCACGATGAGAACACTTGAACAATAAACCCCAAGAGGACTGGTTCTGTGTTCTGTCTGAGGTGGACAGGTGGACAACAGAAAGTTTTCACTCGACAAAAGCACCCGTCAAATATGTGTTCGTTTCCATTCCCGCTTGCTTATTCCCTCCAGAAGTTTATTGGCACATTAGATTCGGCGCCTTTTCACGAACACTCTGTTATCTTTAGAATTGTGTCATTATCTTCTTATCATAAATCTTTCGTCTTCTAGAAGTTGGAGTGGAGAGGTGTTCAATCAATACTAATGATTGAAGACTTTCACTGTTCTGTTAAGCTCGTTAAACAGCAAATTGAAACTCTTGCTGTTTAAAATTTCAGAGTCGATAAGGTAATGGAAAATCGCAAAGTTTGAAGGTTATTAACTGCATGTGTAAATTGCATTTACGCGTAGCATTTAATTTCATGTGGATTCACGATTCACCAGTAAAAATTAAAAAAACCTTTTACTTTGATATACGTAAAATTATGTTGTTGTTGACATATGTTGTGAAATTGAATTTGTTATAATTTGTAATAATAATTTTTAAATATTTGTTTAAATGCGCTACCTGATCTTCAACTTAAAGCTCGGGGAGGGTAATTTTTTTGGATAAATATGTCATTGTGTGGATGCTGGCTTGCCGTGACTTGCCGTCTGCCCTTTTTTGAATTAATTCTCAATGTACGATGATGGTGTAGGATTTTTAATCTTGAAATCAATTATGAAATGACATAAAACCAATAAGTTATTTATGAAACGCTTAATGAAGTTGTTCTTATTGCATGAACAAAAACAAAAGTAAGAAAGGTGAATAGGGTGTCGGTAGTGTAGAGAGAAATTCATTGTTAAAAAGCAGCCACAGTGGAATCAGTTGTCAGTATGCATGCTTTGTACATTAAAAGTACACTAAGAAATTAAATTAATGGCCGAATGCGATTGTTCATCATATTTAACTTTTGGTAGGATAAAGAAATTCACTTTATAAAGGTATTATGGAAGGAAAATGTATCTAATAGTATTTAGTAATTATATAACAATTTTATTTTTTCTTCAATATAGATGATGATGGACAATATCTCGAACTCGGTAGATGTTCAGCAGCATGAAGATCTTATTACAATTTCACATAGCTCCCCCACTGATCCTAAGTTAATGAATTTGCTCTCCAATTTGGCTAACAACTACTCTGTGTTCTGCCAAACTGACCTTTCAGAACAAATTTCAAAGCTGGAAGACTTTGTGGAAGAAAGTGTTGCAAAGTTGGAAGAGTTTGAAAGTCTCTATGAAATGGTAATATATTATGTTAATATTGTTTTTCAATACATTTGGAATAAAATCACTTTTGACTTTAGACATATCATAAAGTGATTTTATTCCAAATGCACAGGGGGAATTCATAAAGGACGTTTGTAAAACCTAAAATCGAAATATTTTAAAAAAATTAATAATTATATACCATATAGAAGGAAAGTGAGAATAAGGAGTGGTGCCAAACTATACTTCCTGAAGTTCTGCAACAAGGGTCCGCTCTAAATGAACTACTTAATAAACGCCTGGATTCACTCCAATCTCTAATTACAGCTATTCGTAGTACTCTTGATCAACTAGAAAGTCAAGTATCTCAAGCGGAGCAATCTCTAGGAATCTCCAATTCTTCTCTGCGTTCCGTATTTAAATACTTTGTGAGTGACAATTTTTTGTCATTTCAAACGATATTCTGGATATACATACTTAGTTCTCAATCTTAATTTATTTAATTGAACATCATGGACCGATATGTTGAATTCATTTGTGTGTTGTATATGGCTTGAATGGATGCCCTCTTCTATGATCTTCTTTCTCCGATGACCCGAAGATTGTAGGATGCAGACATTTTTTAGATTTTTTCGGGTGCACCCAAAGATTCTAGGATGCAAACATTTTTTGTGTTTTTCGGGTGCACCAAACATTTTTTTCGTATAAACTTTTTTGTGCATCCGCAACTCGCAACCCATCAGCGACCCCAATCCTGCGAATTAGGATCGGATTTTGCATGTGTGCATCTCTCACGCTCGTACCCGGGGTCACTCCTCTGTCCCGTCCTTCCGACTGATCCTGTCCACCTCTGCTCTGTTTCCTCCGGTTCTCATTTTGGACGCCATCAAGCACCATACCATTTTCAGGGTTTCACATCGTGTAGTTAAAGATAGAATATCATCAGAAGATCATCATCAGGCCATTCAGAAGACAAATACCAAAATCATAGACCGATGATAATGTTCTAAATTGTTTCTAAATTCTGTGTAGATGAGAGCGGATGCATCTCCGATTCCTGCTTCTAGTCTGCAACATCCCCCTGCTGTACTTCATTTAGACCAGTACTTTGTTGACAGTGAAAATTAGTGCTGATGATACATTCCACAAAGTGTTATTAAAATTCCGATTCCATTCGAAAATGAAATCATTTGTTAAAGGGTGGGCGTTGTTCCAAATAACAAATATTATCCGTTACAATCTATTCGACATTCGTAACTAATCTTATTCATAATAATAATGTTGTTCGATCGATAGCGTTTATGTATTGGATATAATGGAAAGTTAATTACTGAAGCAGCAAATATTGCTAAACTTGTTAATTAGTGATAATTATGACTAGCTTTTGTAACAAAGCTATGGCCTTGTGAGATTTGATCTAATATGAGTACCTAACAATAAGATGATGTTTAATATATGCTACTTGAATTCCATTAAAACTGTAGTGAAATTATGTGTACCGAAGTATGAACGCATGCAGTCTATACACATGCACTACTATACATATATACACATGAGATGATGAAATATAAATGCAAGTGTAAGGTAAAAATTCCATTAATATAATATTTGTTCACTGCAACTTGAATATTGCCTACAAAATGTGTACATACTTATAACGCGTATTGTTAGGACAATATTGCAATTTTTATCAAACGATTAGATTCCGTAATACGAAGTAATAAGCAACTAATCGAAGTAATAGTAGTTTTAGACAGCTTTATTCGTTGTATCTGTAAAGGTGGATTAGATGAACAAAGAAACTAATCAGTTGTACTAGTGCTTTACGCTATAATAGACGTGACGTGAGTATCCGATGCTACTCATCTCTCAATCAAGTAAACTATCGTGTACAATACGTTGCAATAAATACTGATTACAATGGTGCGATAAAAACAAAATTGAGTATTTACTGAAATATACGCCTTGGTCTCGTCATTAAACGAAACCCTTATGTATTTTTGCTTCCGTATGCAATTTGTTGTTAATAAGCATAAAATTGTTCTAAAATGTTTCAAACTATATAACCAAGTTAATTAAATAATATCAACGAAATTAAGTACGAAATAAACAATTGTTACATTGAAGACACGTGGGCGCTTTTCTTAAATACTTGCTATAAATACTTTCAGAAAAAATGACAAGCTCAAAATAACAACCTTGCTTGAGTAATACAGATCAATGATACATCGTTGCCAAGAAAAATAAATATGGGACATTGTACACAAATCTCAGTAACATTCGTCCGTTGGGGCACAAACGTACGTAATAATTTTACAGTTAATACAAGACTTTACACACACACTGAATGCATAAATTATGGCAAGAAAATGAGATTATAAAGCACGCTTTTCCAGTCGATTTTTGGCACCTTGAACAATATTGTTGAGATCATCCTGCGGTGGACAACAAATTCAAAAGTGATTAGAGAAGATGAATGAGTATGAGAACAAATTTTGTTTGCAGAAAAGTAAATGACTTACTTCAGAGTGTTCAAAAAGAAGAATGGATCCTTTAATATGTGATTTTGTCTTTGAAAAGTGCTGGATAGCGTGAGAAAGGCAGAGATCAAATTCCCGTGATTTGTTGCTTACCTAACAAAGGAAAAAAGGGTTAATTCATACCATTCAGCAAAGCGGAACCAATGAATTGTGTATTTACAGATTAAATAATTTCAGTACCAAAGAGAGATGCAATAGATAATTACACGTGTCGCATTGATACACGTGTTCTTCTTCTCTTTTTGTCTTTTTCTTTGTGACTTTGTCGGGATTTGCACCCATTTTCCCTGTAGAAAGACCCATTCCAATAAGCTTTTTCCTCATTGAGCATTCTTTTTCCAGAATATTTTCCACCAGTGGCAAAGACTAAAAAATTAAATAAATATTTATTTAAAACAATTCTCATTAACCTTATGTAGTTACGTTGTCATTACAATATTGTATTAAAAGAAGAGCATGACTAGCTTACGATTTGTAAAACTTCACTTGGAGCGCGATTATCCATCAGAATACTCAACAACAGTTTTTCAAGTCCAAACACCGGTGGCTCTTTACTTTCACGAATATCCTGCAAAATTATTTGATGATAAATATGTGGGAAAATTAACGAATGAGGTAGAGTTTGGGTGACTGAAAGAAATGTGATTGCTAAGAGAAAGGTACCTTGAAGATATCAACACAAGAATTGAGCCACGTAGGTGGGGCAAAGCACACACTCTCCGAGACTAGATAACCAGTGCAAATTGCGGAAGTGAAAGTTTTTGGAAAAACCACCAAAAACTCTCCTGGTTTTTGGACTGCTTTTGATACGGATACGCCCCTACTTAACAGTAATTCAGGTGGCACCTACAAAAAATTGCAAAACCAATCAGTAATTATAAAGAGTTGATGATGATTAATATCATTTTACTCTCCACTCTCTAGGTTTACACAAGTCGTTGTGTATACCTCTTTCTGTTTATAATAAAATTTACCATAGCAGAATCGGAAGCCAACCAGAGTTTTTTGTTTTTACACTGGAGAGGCATCAGTTCCTTCAACGCTTTTCTGAACTTTTCTTCGTGGGCTCCGGGAATTGAATACCAAATCTTATTTGCTCCAGAATGTAAATATTCAATCCACGGTAAAGAATGAGGATCTCGATACCAACAATAAGTTGTGAAAACCATAGCCACATGAAGGGTAGGAACAGTGGCACCTTGAAAAAATTTTAATATTATGTCCACTGTAGTGTACTTGTATAGATACTAAATAAATATTCTCACCCATGACAGGGCCCATACTACGAAGTATACTGCCTTGACTGTTGGCCAAAACTTTGAGATTCCACGGATGTTTTGCTCCAACTTTAGGAAGCGGAAATCCCCAACCAACGCCCGCACAGTCGATGCTGCCCGAATAAACGCAAATATGTCGTGTCCCTTCTCGTACCATTTTCCAATATTCTAATTCTACATCAGGACACGTTGGCTCTTTCCCTTGAAATAGCATACTCAGGGTATTCCGAGCTACGCGGAAGTAGGAACTCAGAGGAGTACTCTTCCCCTAAAAATTAACATCAAAAATTTTTGTATAGAAACACAAAAAATCAATAAAAAAAACAGCAAGCTATTTGATTTGATATTTTTTATACCTTAACAACGCATTCATCAAATTCTTGCATTGGGTCTTCGTCCGATTCATTATCACTTTCATCCTCTTCCTCCTTTTGCAACTGAGTCTTCATACGTTTATTCCATTTCGAGTCCACGGACGCCATTAATTTCTTTCTCTCACCTTCAAGATTCAGTTTTGTAATTGTAAAAACATTTTAAAGTACAACAACCTTTCAAGTACATTCATTCAAGAACACTTACTTTCAGAGAGCATTTCATATGGAAGAACGTATTTGACATATATTCCGTCTAATTTTGTGGCTCTATCGTTGGCCGCTTTGGGTATGTGCAGCGCATCGGACACTTTGTGCCATTTTTGCTTCTCGATGACTTCTTTGAGACCACCAAACGACTGGACAGTGTGATAAAGAGTGGACAGATCCACTTCCATTCCTCCGAGTAAGGGAGGAGTAGAAACATCAACATTTGATTTCCTTAGATGTTCTTTGATGGCCGCCGTTTCGTGAACATTTGGTCCCCAACGTTTGAACATTTTGTGAATGTAGTGATTATAGGCAGTGAAGCGCATGTCATCCTCCACATTACATTCAGGCTAAAACCAAACATACATCATTATACCAAATGAAAATAATTTACATCAATTTACTTTGCGGGATTCGTGTTTTCATATTTACCCTGAAACTTCTGGGGAGTACAATTCGAGCCATTCCGAATTTTTCCACTTTTTCTCTAATTTTTTCAATATACTTTAGAGGATCTTGAAATTCCTCCTCATCTGGGTAAAATGCAGGAACTTCC
>JABASC010003914.1:0-13000 GCA_019776185.1 Plutomurus gul
CACAGTCTCTTTAGTCCGACATCAAGACAAGCCAAAGAAACTTCACTTTAAAAGTCAGAGCAGAAAATTGCATTTTCCTTGATTTTAATCTGGCAGCAGCAGCAGCAGCAGAAAACATTTATGATACACATACACTATCCAAGCATAATCCTGTAAAAAGTAGTTTAAGGTAGACAATGCAGGAAAGGAAATCTTAATGTCAGAACACTTTTAGTATATAACGTACTGCTTGCTACAAGTAGCTGCTATTAAGGGTAAGTGAAGTGTAATTCACTTATGTAGGTCTTCTCGCAAGTATTTACTATCTGTGTACGTAAGTAGCTAAAAAGGAACATTGGTAGCTGTGTGTGTGTGAAGATATCTTGTGCAGAAAAATAAGTAGGGTGTAATGCTCAGTGTTTACTCTTTTGCAAGAAATAGCTAGTGAATTAAAGTTTGCTTCGTCTTCGTTTGCTCAACGGGAACCTATCTAGATAGTAATTATATGTGCATGCATAAAATTACACGTGGCTGTTGATTGTGGGCTCCCTGAAGTAATTATACTTATACACTCCACCTCAAATATTGTTAATGCGCATGGACGAAGCGCACTGATGAATCTAGTTCACAATTAGTTCACTTACACTTTAGTTGGAAACTATTAGACTATATTTTTATTGTAATGTCTGCACACAAACTGCACTTTCCTATCAATTTGTGACGGCTGACAGCAGAGATAAATCACAGGAAGAATTGGCGGAATTTCGAGAGATAAATTTGCTCACTTATTGTTAGCTATTCATTTAGATAATACCATAGGTATTGCAGTAAACAGGCGAAATGAAATTATACTACAACACTCCTCTTATTGACTATGTAGGTACTATACTAGGATATTCTATTCGAATTTTTCATGGGGAAGCATTTTCTACAACAAGGTTTGATTCAGTTCGTTCAGCATCATGTATTCAATATAATAACTGGTATTCTGCATTGTGATAAGATTATACAGGATAAGGGTCCCACTTGACCTGACTAACGAATATTAGTCCATTGCTGTTCTATGTACTATGCACTATTTTTGTGTTTACACAAATATTTTTATTTAGGGTGCACATGGTTCGAACAACGAATTTTTATGCTACATACAAGCTAAAGGAAGATTTCAAGTAGGTGAATCTCACAGTACAACTAGCGAGTATTCAGTTTGTTACACTTCATGATTCTTCGCATTTATTTTAACTAGCTTTTACTTTAATTTTTGTGTACACTGCAGTTTTATTTTCAAACTCAAAAGCAAAGCGGAATTGCTTCTGATTGGTTGTTTAGAAACAGATTCCAAGAAAAACTTTCCGATATAATGTCTACTGCACTAAGAGAGACTCTTCAAACTCTTCATTAGAAAATAATTAATGCAGATTTATGTAAACATCTTTCATCTTCTCTTTCTAATTGCAAAAAATATTTTCTTCATTACTCATAACTTACAGCTTATTATTGTCAATAAAAACGGAATTAGGAATATGCGCCTCAGACGAATGCAAGGCCAAACAGTTTAACGTTCAATTTCTCTTCATTAATAATTTAATACTTACTCGCTGGCCACAGGATCTATTTACGTTTAAACATTCCTGAAACTTCTCCAATCAAAACTCTATCTTTGGCAAAAAAAATTGCAGTACTTATCGAGTCGGCAAAATGAAGATTGAAGAAAAAAGATAGCTTGAACGGCTTAGCATTTCAATTGATGATCGTGAGAGTCAATTAATTGATTTTTTGTTAAAATTTATATAAATTTGCACGAAGTAATGACTGTCATTACGGCAATATTTCAATTGGAGCTCTTGACATGTAGGAAGCGGTCTGCGTCTGCTATCAAGTTTGATTGTTTCAGAATCCCTCCGCAAATGACTGCAAAAATTTATCTTCCATTATTATTTATTATGAGTTGATCTCAGTAAATAAACGGCAATTCGTTCGAATGTAATATTCCCTTAATGTGCTCGTGAATGAAGCGCTGGCGAGTAAAAGTGAATGATGTGAGTTATGCAATAAAATAATTGTAAACCATAAGAAGTAACGTTATGGAACGCTTTGCAACTATTAGGAGGCGGGGTGGAATGTCTGAGATGATACATTTATTTAGAAAAAAATTAAAGCAAGGTATCGTATAATGATCTATTGAATAGGAATTTCATACGTCAATGTGCATACATCTCCTCCTCGGTAGTTTTTCTAGGTGCGTTGCGTACTACTGCCACATCTTTATTATTACTGACTTCTTCTTGAGCTCCACACAACAGCTTTACTTCAGCATTAATAGTAAATGGAATTTAATAAGTATGTAGTACTACAGATAAAGGAATGAAGGCAAGTATACATCTTCAACAGTACGTACAAAGTTGCAATGCAAGTAGTAGTTACTCAGACCGTTGCTAAAAGATAGTGCAATCACATTGATGGTATAAGAACAAGTGTAACAACATTTTGTTTCATTTTTTAATTTGTAGATGCAGTTAAGGAAGAAAATGCTACCTAGCTCTTATTTTCGTTTTATTGCATACAACAATTCTGCTCATCAATTAGAATTAAAGTTGTGCAAACACCTTCTCACTGTTTTACAAAAATTCTGTCGAACGTATTGACAATGAGTGAGTGCAGTTCACCGGTAAATCACCGCAAACATTGTTTCTAAGGAACTTTCGAAAACTCTCAAACTGAAATGTTGTGCCCACATTTCAATTAAATACACCACTGATCTACAAATGTTGATTAATAGTTTTATATTTTACAACAAAATTAAAAGTAAAGGTGTTAAAATGGTTTTTAAGAAAAATTGATCTTGTTTTGTGTTTAAAGGATTATTGTCGACATTTGCAAATCGGGTTTATCTGACACAGACAATGTAGCTCAGCAGGTAAAAGACTTTCAAGTCAAGATTTAAGCACATTTATTTTTACATGCAGTTGAGAAATTTGCAGAAAAAATCATCAGTTTTATAGCATGCGTTTGTAAAGCATTCCTCATTGAGCATCTTTAGTGAATCAGTTTTGCATTCATTCACTATTTGTTTCTTTTCATCATGTTACTTCTAGAATTTGAAAATTCAAATCATGTAAGTATGTACATAACTAATGCTTCCGACTACTAAAGTCCAACCATATTCCAATAGTGTGAACGCAAAAGATTATTTATGCATCACTCATGCTGTCATCGTTGTTCATAAAAATACAAACCACACACCCTCACTGGGATGACTACACTACACATTCAACATAACTGATTAAAAATAACAGCATTACATAGCTCTCCCTTTAACGTAAACAAACACAGCGTCCCGAAAAGCATACTCAGGTATTGCACTCACAAATACATAAACTACAGAGTAAATAGTGAATATTGTAGCCAAGTATTTGCACATCTTCTATGTCGGCAAATTCTTAAAACAACTGTTTTGTTTTCAACTGTCGTCTTTTGATATGATGTAATAACGAACCTCTGCAGAAATACAACAATATAGAGAATTGTAATAAAATTCTCATGACTCGCTAGAAGAACGAAGCACGTTGTGAAAACATTACACGATAGTACAATGCATAATAGAAATAAATAAACTATACGTTTTGCTTTGTATATATGGCTAATGCACAAGGTGGTCTTGTCTTTTCTCTGTGAGTCGTTTCTTTGAAATGCATCTCTTAAGTAAGTAGAATTAAGTCGATTAACATTTTATTGTTGGTTTTGACTCTATTATGCAGCACTAATGATAAACTTGTTCGTTGTTCTTGCTCACTCGCAGAAGAACAATACGATTCTCTGTTCAGAAGCGTGTGTGTGTGTCGGACGACGAGTATCAAGTGCAAGGCGAGTCCAGTCTGTTCACTTAGCGGTGTATATTTAAGGCCGTGTCTCTCAGTCAGACAGGAGATGTATATGAATACTCAAGCTGACAAACGTGCACAAAAAAAAGAAAACAAAAAGTAAAACCTGCCGATCCGTCGTCCGATCATTGACCGCAAATTGCTTTACATTAGTTCACAATGAGCATTCATAGTCATCTACCTGAGTAGTACTTAGAAAAGCATAATATAATAATATTATAACAGGAGATACACGAAATGTAATTGCAGCCGTAGTTTCTCTTGGCATGGTCTAAATAGATATAGGAATACTACGAGCTTGTGACTGTTGCTCTCTGTGACTGTGTAAATACCAGTTACACAACAGAATACTATCTCTTCAAATTTTTTCTCTCGTCAGTGAAATGACTTTGTTGTTGCATTGCGATCCATATTGTCGATGTCGTCGTAATCTTCCTGTCAGAGCGCAACGGCTGCACGGATGAAATTTTTGCAATTTGTCATTAATAAGATATCTGCAGCAGCGCAGCGTTGGTAACGCATGAAGGCGGGATTGGCACAGGACAACAGAACTTCCGCCCTTGTTTTTCCAGACTGACAAGTCTAAAGAGAGAATATGATTAACCCTACACACGATTACTGTAGCTTTGTACATAAATAATAACGTGCCTCTCTCTTTGTCTACTATATCGCAGTCGTAGTTGTGGTGAGCGCACTATTTACGAAGATGCATCCGTCTCATACTCAAAGATATTTATCAATCATTCCAAACAAGAGAACAATGAATTGACAGTTTTTACAAAAATTCAATTCTTATCTCAATTTTCAGTGTTTTCTTCATTACAGAGTCGATTGTATAATAAGGTTTCTCATTTTCCTATTGACTCGTGAATACCCTCTCACAATTGTATACTTACTATTTACTACATATTAATTTGAAGAAAATTTATCTACGAGTTTTTCTAATGATTTTCTAGCTTCCTGTACTGTAATAAATTCATTGTTGCATCAAAGGCACATGTAAGCGTTCACTGTCAATATCTGCAACACTGTACGTGTACAGTGTACATATCGATGTATGCACTTTACGGTATCTTATTGTTTGGTGTTAGATTGTGATTTGTGAGTGTTAAGTAGATCGTCTAATTGTGATATGCATTTAAGGTGGCTAATTATCTCTCATTGTTAGGTGTTCTCTTCATTACGCTCAGATATGTGCTTAATTATAAATATTTAAGTATAGTGGAAGGGCGGAAGTTGAGTATCGGAAGAAATGCGTAATAGTCTATTCTCAAGCAACAACTCTCAAATGGTGTTACAGAACTTGGAAATATTACAAAATTACCATCACTTCAATTAGCCTGTGTCTGTGTAACTTTGTTGTGAGCAAGCATTACACATGTTGATAAGGCATTTTAAAGTGCAATGAATGTAGTAAATAAAAAATGTCCAATTTTCCTTCTTCCATTTGTACTTACATAACAACAACCACAATTTTCACTCGATTACGTTCAGAAGAACGAACTGTATACGTATGTGTATAATTTCGTGAACAGGGAAGGAAGAGTGCGTAAATGTATAACTCCTTGGCAAAAAACAGTGTTGTATACGTATGCGACAGTCGCTACTTCAAACAAGAGTGCTATCCTATTTATTTTGCAGTAAGTACCCAAGCACTGCATGTGTGCTGTAGTAGAAATTGTGTTACTATCTTAGATAACTTATGGTAGCATTCGAACGTCTAGTACACCCATGTATGTAGGCGCATAAAATGAATGATGTAAAGTGTGTCATGTCGTGGGAATTTGATTGTGAGTGTGAGCCAAGCAACTCGTCCCAAGCTAAGATTAGGGTGAAATAAATGAAACACGGCGAATCAGAAAAGTAGCCATCGTAATGTGACTGTGCAATGAAATATTGTAAAGAAATACAAACTTGAATAGTTGATGGACACTTTATTTCCCATAATTCTCTAGATGTAAACTTGTGTAGAAGAAAATAAGTAGGCATGTAATATAAGTAAAATGAAGCATTGGTATGCAGATAAAAAATTCTTTATGCCTACATCATGTCCATCGACCAACAAAGTAGTCTCACGTTTACTTAAATGACTTCAAAAAACTCCACACTCCACATCAACACTAGAACATTATTGCTTCTTCCACAGCCGATTGAGGATGCACTTACACGTGTATTAAATATTTTTATTAATTAATTAAAACTAGTACATACATATATGAAATATGTTTTATACAGTGCAGTACCAATGTATAATTTATGGTCAATATGTGTACTGTGTACACATAAACAGGTTGCACATTGGTACGTAGAGAACTATTTTGTTATTGGTTGTTATATAACACAATTCTTTTTTTTGATGACATTTCCTTTGTTCTTTTCTGTTGTTTACAGCCTGTCTTGTACGTTTTTAATTCAGTTCATGCAAAACCAATGGAAGCGTGACTAACTGTTATATCTAAATACACTTGTTCCTTACGAAGTGTACGCTTGTATAGGAATACTTTAGCTGTAGGCATTCTAATGCCCACCACCGCAACCTGTCCGCATTATGTTTCTTGTTTTGGGAAACCAACTGGCCTAACCATATGTATGTGTATTCTCTTGTGGAATTGGCTTAGTTGGTGATTGTACCACTCAATAGTAAAACATCATCTACTAAATAATTCGATGAATAGTTTGAATTTTTATACTACAAATATTTGAATCAATTTGATTTGGGAGAAAACCACACAATCCCACCTTTTGCGTGTACCACATACTCATACATACAATTATGAATGGAATGGTATACATTGTGGGATCGGATGTCGGATATGAATGACTTAACAAGACGAGATGGTCTACTGACATAAAGCATCGTAAAAGTAAAGTTCCGTAATGCATCCCACCTATTGTCTTTAGAGTCAACAGGGGAGAACAGAGAACCATAATTACGATTATGTGTACATAATAGTAAATGTTATATTATTATATTCAGTATTCACACTCATCGGTAGAGCAAACAAGCCCCAGCTGTTTTTAATATAAAATCTAAATTGAATTGTCCATTAGAACTGCATTCGCTACACTAAAGACAGACTACAGCTACGTAATCTTGATTCTAAGTGGAATGAGCGTGCATATCCTCTAAAATTCACAATATACTGATATACGACTTCATGAATGCCAATTTAAAACTAATGTCATTTCCTTTGCACAGTGGCATTTTCTTGTCATTTATTGCTACATTTTATCACCGTCGTCCGTTGTTTTTAGTGCTACGTAGTAGAGTGTTTACCAAGTTTCACTGGGCACACAAAGGACGTACAATACGTGTACATATCGTAAGTAGAATAGAATTTACTTTACATTATATAGCATCAAACTTGTAATGATGAGTTTGCATGCACATTTACGGCCCGATATCAACATTTACAAACTATTCTTAACAGAAAAAAGATTAACAAGTAAGCCATCGTATTAAGAACAGACCTCTTCAAAAGTATGTCTATTACAGTTTAAAAAAACGACAGACTGCTCCTGAGTTGACTGTGCTTTTTCTAATATTCTCATCCTGATTCCACTTATTTTTGTTGTTTTTGTCCCAAGTTGCACTTTAATTGTGTTTCCCAACACTTAAACGATGTAATGGTAGCTAAAGCTTTGTTTCACATTTTTTAGTGTGTGAGCACCTTAAACTTGAACTGCACAAAATATCAAGATTATTTTGAATCCGCAATTCAAATGGCAACGAAGATCTTTACCAGTAAATAAGTTTCAGGAGGTATTACAATTTCTAAAACGAGATGTATGTTCAGGTGTACATATACTTATTGATATCGCAAAGAAACAATATGTAAGCTCAATTAAAAATACTAGGGAGATCTTAGAATCACCACTCGTTTTGTAAGTCCTCTTGACTTCGTGTACATCAAGTTTAGTTGCACGTTCTTAATCTCAGTCTCATGTAGCAGTGTCAAGAAATGGCTTTGATTGAGCTGCTACATACTGATTCTAAAACTTCTGAATGAACGCTAGTTGAATCTGTCCAAATTTCTTGTATTCTCAACTAAAGGAAACATTTTAGTATTAGTTATTGTTAGTTCGTGTCATGAAACATCCACTTATAATTAGGTATCAGACTTGGCGTACGCGTGTCTTGTCTACCTAGTCTATACTTCTAAAATCATACCTTCGCCGATGACCCTGCAAGCACGCTGACCTCCAGGCCTAATTTTCCCTTGTTCTCACCAAACTCTCATCCTCAAACTACAAATGTGCCAAAGAATTAATTCATAATATTTCCCAAAGTAGCAATCTTGTTCCAAACATGACCATACATACGAGACAGGACTTCTCTCTTTGACATGTGCTGTGTACCATTAGGCTATATTTAAATTCAACGAGTAAAGACATGTACATCTTTCTCGTGCACTTCCATTATCGAGCGTGGATGACTGAAAGCGAATGTTGTGTGCGGTGATTGGTGATGCACATTATTATTACCATCTCTAGTATTGTGCTATAATAATCCATAATCAGACACAGGCTAATTTAATTCTAATTCAATCATTATAATCATCTATGCAAGACAAGCGTCACGTGCAGCCCTCACGTCCTTGTGATTCATTTACAGACAATTATCAATGGACAATATCCGTTCACGAAATCACACAATATCAAGTGAGCAGAAATTAATGTTCTAAACAGATCCTTAAATAACATTCTCTTTCCACCGACGTGACTTCTCTGACGCAGTGGATCATTTATTTACAAGCTACAAGTTCAGTAGATAACTTGCACACAAACAATATTCATTCACCCACTGATGCATCACGTACACTGTAATGCACTCGCGATAAGTGGTAAATAGGGAGGGGAATATCCGATGCAACGATTTAAATGGTTCCATCATTCTTCTTCTTCTAGATCGTTGTTCTGCATGGTTGTGTCGTGTCTGCCATGAATTTCCACATTTGCATTGTTCTGTCTGAGAGTCAGAGAGTCGAGTCAAGTGAGTACAGTGTACGTGTAAGATTTGTATATCTGCATCTGTGGGGCACACAGATATATAAAAGATAGAGAGGCAACAATAATATAATATCTGCATTGTGCACAGAGAAGTTTAAGAAATGGCAATAAACTTTTTCCTCGGGCCATGTCAGTTGAGTCAGCCTGTTCACATTCAAAGTGTGATTAGGTCGTAGTTATAGTGTTATGATGGTGGTGGTGGTGGTTGTGGAAATGTAAGTAAGCTGTTCAGGCTGCAGCTTCAACGTTGCAGGTACTCGTTCGAAAAGCCTGTGTGCACGTCCATTGTGAATTCATCTGAGGTGATACCGTATGTATAATATACAGTACTTCAGAAGATTCAAGACTGTCAGTAGTATTGTACTGGGGTAGTGCAGTGCATTGTATGGATGGGTACCTGTGAACACAGAGCCAGCTAAAGGTGTAATGTGTATTGTTACACTAGCTCATTGTTCCTATGCTTACTTAGTTAACCCTATCAGTCTTGAAAGATCTGTTGAGCAGAGCTGTGCTGCTGTTTCTGTGCTGCCTGTCTGTGCGTTGCTTTCATCTGAGTGTGTGAGTGAAGTGAATACACTTCATCTTTCTATACCTTGTGTAGTTCAAGTCAGCGAACACGCTCGCTGCGCGCATTTTTGCCAGTGTATAGTAGAGTGTCTCACTTTGCAACTGTGCTCAGTTCTTCTCATGTACTGCTGACTCATTTTGCATGGATTTTCATCTGTTTTCTTCCCAGCAAAAAAGGAAGCTTGCCCAACCCTAGAGGAGATTTATGGAAATTCAACAAAAATACATACCAGTGAGTGATACGTACCCGCACGAGAAAAGGATATTCAGGAAAAATCCGTTATCTTAATTGATTTTGTATTAGTTGACTTACTTAGATTAGTAGTGATTTGTGTATATCACTAGAACAGAGAAAAATGATTTGAAAGCCTATATAAAACAGTCTGTGGTAATGCTAGAGTAATAGTAAAGTCATAAAGTTTGCTTTATTTTTGTTTCTCTGTAGGTATAAGTAGCAGTTACTACTTGAATAAGTTTTTTTCACAGCATTGTACGTATGTACAGTGGTCTGTACATACAAATGGATACTGTGAATAAGTCATAAAACAATTCTTGGTTTCAATGTGGAGCTTACGGTGTTCATCCATTCAGTTTTTTCCCTTTGAGAGATTAAGTTCCATTGCACTCTTTCAAGTCGTGTTTTTGGCAAAGTTGTGTGGAAAAATACGCATGCACACCGAGCTCTAAAGTACACATAACGATAATCATGACAAGGATGATGAGATGTGGGCCAATAGCTCTTTTCAGTCTCTCTTTCATTGTTCATAATATCATAGTGAGAAGAAGCGTTGCAACGAACACCGTAGTAAATACTACGAGAAGTCAGTAAGGATTTCTTACTTGATCACTGTGTTCTGACGATACATACTATGTACAGCGAATTTCATGTGGATTCTTAAGTGCTTTAATTAAAATGAACGTTGAGCGAATGCGTAAGGAATTCGCTGCTTCCAATGAAACCCTTTACCGTTTTTATTGATACTACTTTCCTATATACTATTTAGCAATAAGAGTTACCTACTGCATTATGCTAGTGTATAATGTTTTATCAGAGATGATGGTATTGACGTTATGAGTGCGAATTTTTTATGTTGAGCATTCTTGTTGCTAATAGTCCGTTGTTTCAAGAAAGACGGCTCTCTATTCAAGTCTGTTTTGTTTTACGAACCAAATTGTCTGAGTCACTGCGATGAGAAGCAGGCATTTTAGAAATCTTTCCTTTGAAATTAAGAAAAACATTTACCCACTAGTCTGCATTCGAAAAATAAAGACAAAAACGCCCAAGAAACAGTTAATACACTCGTCAATGGAAATGTAAACTAAAGGTTTTTTAACCAAATAATAATAGCGTATAATAAAGTTGAATTTCTGAATAATAGCGTATTTCCCTGTTGTACAACGAAGTACCTACACTACGAAGTTCACTAGCACACGCTGTAAACATTGAACAATAGATTCTTTCACAGGGACTCGTATGAGTTCAGGTATTTTAGGTGTCTGACACTTCTTTGTTGGTAATACTGCAGAGACAGCATTATGCAGTCACACAGTCAGCTTGAATTCTATTCTGTATGTGGAAGTCCGCGTGACAGAAAAGGTTTTATATAGAAATGCTATACAATGATTGACGAACGATAGGAATAAGCTTTTGTTGAAAATAGCAACATATTCGTTTAGTATGTAGTGTCTGCATGAAACTTTGTAGTGCTCAATATGTATACATATAGATACTTTCTTTATAAGCACTTGAGAGTACGTCATGGGTATTTTAATATGCTTATCATGACAAGTAATAATATTTTCTGTCGTATTCATTCCTTACAGGCCGGGCCACATGTGGGGACAGCGTGACACTCAACTCACTCAGCTCAGATTCACTGTGGAGAAAATCAGACGGAATAACAATAAAAACAGTCTTCAATAATAACAATGCATGTTGTTAGAAGAAAAATGAGTGAATGAAGATGTCAAAGGACCTGTGAATTATCATTTCGGATTATTTTCGTTCTAAGAATCGAGTCCAGTTGAGTCATAAGGACGTGTCTAGACTGTGTTCGAGTAGACTTGTGTGATCGTTCATTCTTATGAGAAAATTAGAGTGCAAATTAAAATAAATACTACCACTACTGAAAGATGGTCCCGAGAGAATATCAGGGACCATTATCTGCAACAAGGAAAGTATACCGACGCTGTGTTGTTATTACCCGTATGACTCTATCAACATGTCCACGACCAACACGCGACACATTAAAAGAGTTATAAATCAACGAAGAGACTTTTAAGCGTCTTACACTATTTGGGTTGACTTTGCACAATCTAAAGACCCAGTCCACATACGACAGTACATTCAACACAGAAATAAGTGTCATTTTCATACAGTCACTGAAATCAATGAGAAAGTATGAATTGAGTTTAATATCAGCTTTGATTGTGGACCAGCTTTAAATATTCTTGGTGTGATTTGATAAGTTGCACGTCTGCGTCCAGTCAACTTAACAAATTTCAGTGAATGGATTAATGGTCATTCATGATCTTCAATTGTGACTGCTGAATGCAATTACACTGCATTACCCTCGACGCATGACCAGAAAAAAAGATTAATGTGTTACACTAAAATCCTGTGCGGAACACTCTTGCCATTTGGCTTTCAAACATCAGTCAATATCATAAAGGAGACAAGCCTTAATCTTAGGGGATATAATTTCCACTGAATGCGCTTAAGTTGTCATCAACTTCAGCTCAAGTTCATCTGTGTAGAGATAAAAATAACCACATCGCGCAACACAAGAACAAAGCCAACGCTCTAAGCTGTACCGGACCATATAAGTAAATTCTAACTGAAACTTACGAGCAACAGGTGTCCTCTCCACACACTATTCCAAAGGCGTGCACAGTCCAAGTTGTTTTGTGACAAAATTGAAGAGTGAACATCGTAAACCCCTCCATCAATGGCTTTTCCACCAGCTGACCCAACACAATTCAGATAAACCATCCTGTGAATGGGAAAATCACATTTAGCTTTCAATATGAATATAGATTGTTACATCACCGAGAACATCAACTTGATTATCGCCTAGTTCTCTACTGTTTCTTTTGCGCATTACATGAACTCAGATCGAACACTCAAATAAAGTATACTGCAAACAACTAGAAGCCAGAAAGCTACATTCCACCGTTGGCTTTGTTGTTCTCAACCTGATTCGACTCACTACAAACCTGTCCTATATGCCATTTGTGTAAAAATAACGAGTAAAAAACCGGAAACCTGTATGCAACTTGTAATTGCATAACTCTTTTGAAAAAAACTTGAAAGTGACAAATGCTTCAAAGGCTATTTCCCTTTTACAATATAAAAATACGACCAATTTAGTCCTTGGCGACTACTGCTGATTTTGTATTTAATCGATTGTGGTTATGGCAGGGAAATTCATGTGAAAACTGCGGCAGCTTCTTGCAATCTCCATTGACAGTTCTCTTTTGCTATGTGTGGCGTAAAAAATTAGAACACTGTCTCGTTTTCCCGTCTGAATTCGATACTTCTGTGTATGCAAGTGGTAAATACT
>JABASC010003915.1:0-12997 GCA_019776185.1 Plutomurus gul
CTGCTAATAGCGAAACACTAAGTTGACAAAGTTGTCCATGACTCATAAGTAACAACTGGAGCAACAGGACTGATTTATGTCTTCTCTTTCTTCTTTCTTCCGCCTTTTTAATGCCCTTCGAAGTATTGTGTTCATCCAACATTTTCAATTGCTCTTGGATAACTTTCAATTAAATTAAAAAAGATTGGCAGTCATTAGTCATAAAAGAGCTACACTACTACTGATTACAGTCAATTTGAAATTGGTTTGAAAAATGTAAACATTTCTGATCTTTCCAGCTCCAGGTAGTCCATCGTATCAGGGAGCGAATGTTGGTGGTGGGGATTCCGAAGACGATGACCCTTTGGAGGCTTTCATGGCAGGAATAGAACAGGAAGTTAAAGGTCAATCCAGCGCCCCAAAAGATATTGACAAATATGGCCCCAAAGGTGTTCGCGATGACATTGAAGGAGAAGATGACGAAGAAACTTATTACAGGTCTGTTTTGTAATATTGTATTTGTTACAGTTCATATATACGTGAACAATCCTGATAACCAGACTTTTATACAATACTTCATTTTTATTAGATTTGTGTTTATTGATTTCTAGATATGTTGCAGAAAATCCTAATTTTGGAAAAGATGAAGATTCTGATAATGAATTGGAATATGACGAGGATGGAAACCCTATTGCACCAAAGAAATCTAAAGTAATTGATGCAGCAAACTTTTAACCACCGTTTTGCAAAGGTCATGGATATATATATTTATATTTTACAGTACATCGATCCATTACCACCCATTGACCATTCAACCATAGAATACAATCCGTTTGTAAAAAACTTTTACCAAGAACACGAAGATATTCAGGGTTTAGAAGAAGAAAAAGTGGAACAGCTTAAAAATACCCTCGGCATCAAGGTGAATTGAATTTCTGATGCCTGATATCCCCCCTTTTTTTGCTATTTCAAGTGTAAGGCTAAGTTAAGTTAACAAATAATTTCGTTCATTTCATTAGGTGAGTGGGGCTGCACCTCCTAAACCCGTCAGCAGTTTTGGCCATCTCGGATTTCCAGAAAACTTGATGAAATCAATACGAAAATCTGAATTCACACAGCCAACACCCATTCAAGCACAAGGAATTCCAATTGCCATGTCAGGAAGGGATATTATTGGAATTGCTAAAACCGGCAGCGGAAAAACAGCCGCATTTTTATGGCCAATGCTAATTCATATAGCTGATCAAAAAGAATTAGGAGAAGGAGATGGTCCTATAGGATTGATCCTTTGTCCCACTAGAGAACTCGCTCTCCAAATTTACAACGAAGCCAAAAAGTTTGGAAAAGTTTTTAACTTTTCGGTATGTTGTTGTTATGGAGGAGGATCTAAATGGGAACAATCTAAGGCACTCGAAAACGGAGCGGAAATTGTAGTGGCAACCCCTGGTAGAATGATTGATATGGTGAAAATGAAAGCAACTGATTTATCCAGAGTTACCTATCTCGTGTTGGATGAAGCGGATCGTATGTTTGACATGGGGTTCGAAGTACAAGTTAAATCAATTTGTGCTCACGTAAGACCAGACAGACAAACTCTACTCTTCAGTGCTACATTTCGTAAAAAAGTTGAAAAGCTTGCAAGAGTTGCTTTATCGGATCCCATTCGAGTTGTACAAGGTGATGTGGGCGAAGCAAATGAAGATATTACTCAAAGTGTGCTCGTGTTGCAATTGGGTGGGGCTAAATGGATGTGGTTACTCAGCCATTTGGTCGAATTCACCGCTGCGGGTTCAGTTCTAATTTTCGTCACTAAAAAGGCAAGTTACTTTAGAAAATGAGTTGTACCATGAACAGCACAGATCTGTGCTGTCATGATTGTACTAAAACAAGATGTCTACCAATGAATTTAATTATGTAATTATTACCAATATCAGGCAAATGCGGAAGAGTTGCACACTAATTTGAAGCTCAAGGAGTGTGATGCGTTGTTACTGCATGGAGATATGGACCAAATAGAGAGAAATAAAGTAATACTTGCCTTTCGAAAAAAAGAGACAGATGTTATGGTTGCTACCGATGTTGCAGGTAAGAAGAATGATATGAATACATGTTTAGTAAAATATATGAAATATTGTATATATTAATTGACCAAATACAAACTTTTTAAAATCCTTAGCTCGAGGATTGGATATCCCTCACATTAGGACAGTAATCAACTTTGATGTAGCCAGAGATATAGACACACATACCCATAGAGTAGGTAGAACTGGTAGAGCAGGTGAAAAAGGGAACGCTTACACTTTAGTTACAGACAAAGACAAAGAATTTGTAGGACATTTAGTTCGTAACCTTGAAGGAGCCGGTCAACCCGTTCCAGATGCTTTAATGGAACTAGCCATGAAGGTGATTACATCAGTTTTAATTTAAAATTGGTAACAGTTTATTTAATTCGATTAAAAATGACTAATCAAAAATGCATTATCTCATTTCTCACGCAGAGCTCATGGTTCCGTAAATCTCGCTTTAAAGAAGGAAAAGGAAAACGAGCGTCAACCGTTGGGACTTATCGAGGCTTGGGATACCAAGGTGAGGTTCCAGCGCTGGCTGCATCGGGACAGGCAAAGACTTTCCAAATGCCTGCTTTTAAGCCTGGACTTGTCACTGGCAATGTCTTGGCTAGTGCAAGCATTTCTGGCAGCACCTTAGGAAGTGGAGGTCCTGCTTCCGGGAGGTTAGAAGCAATGAAAGCTGCCTTCAAAGCTCAGTATCAAAGTCAGGTATAACAATTAGACATCAAGTTCGTTTAGAAATATGTATGTATTTACGCGGCTGTGTATGTAATCAATATTTTGATTTTACAGTTTAAGCCTTCGCAGGATGCACAACATCACACTTCTAGTTTACGAAATCCTGAAATGTTACCTCCTCCGCCTCCTCCACCATTAGCTTCACCTTCATCTAAATCTGAAGATGATGAAGATTC
The DNA here is from genome assembly GCA_019776185.1 of Plutomurus gul. Classification (NCBI taxonomy): domain Eukaryota; kingdom Metazoa; phylum Arthropoda; class Collembola; order Entomobryomorpha; family Tomoceridae; genus Plutomurus; species Plutomurus gul. The sequence continues at coordinate 2,963 of JABASC010003915.1, forward strand.
TCGAGCTAAGAGGAAACGATCTAGATGGGATTAGAATACTAGATTTCTTAATATTTTTTTGTATCTAGAATTATGCTATATATAGAATTTACGAGTGTATCACATTTCACATGATACCTTATAAAATTAATGTACGTACAGGTGGTCAGCAAGAACAGTATAAGGAGTATAACAACAATGTAGAATTATTTCTTTAAATCTTGTTAAACGGAAAATCGTGAAATTTGGTTAAAAAATCCGAAAATAAACCTTTTGCTAATCTATTGTTTGAGAGGTTTGTCAAATATGAATACTGAATCTGATCTTAGCCAGCCCGATTAGAGTGCGCACTATAATTTAGCTGGCTATGATTGTGAAGTAATTGTTTTGAAAAAATAACTTGCGTCCCCAATAAAATTTAAATTGGAATTTTCATGTTCTAGTTAGTAAATCGTTTTTAACTCCCGCCAAATAATTTTTTGATAACTGATCAAATACAGTTTTTTAGTAGAAAATTCTTCTGTATTGCCGTAGAACCCTGACTAATCTTATTGACTACCTTGTGCATTCGCTCATTGCAATCGTATTTTGAGTTAAACTGTACCTCGTACTTTTTAAGTGTTCATGTATTTAGCTTAATTTAAATATCCAGACAAATCGACGGCGGTTCTGGTTAAACTGAGTGCCCTATGTACGCTTCCTATTGGCCTCATACATAGGCTGGAAGCTCCAGTCTTCGTATTCCAGAATCAATAAACTTCTTTCCAGTAAGCATTAACACCACATTTATTGAAATACAGATAATTTACATTGAAGTTTTCCAATCAAACATTCACAGAGCTTACCACCTTTGTGGTCTTCAGCTATCTGTAGCATTATTTCTATACTTGAATTAACCAGAACTCCAGATGTATAGGCTAATTGAACATTCTTTGTTGATGGATTTTATCATGATGATCAGTATCATTGACATCATCTACATAGACGACAATAAATATAATCTGCACTTCCCTTTTCTGTAAGTACGTTTCACGTTCAGTTCACGTTAAGGCAAACACGTGTCAGACCTTTGTAGGCTTTTTTTTTTGTTACTCTCAGTTTAATTGAAGAAATAAGTTGATTTCACTTTCAGCCCTAATTTTCCAAAAACTTGCAAGGCTGTGACATTTTAATAGACGACCCAGAAAACACGAAGTAATAGGTACAGAATTTTTATCAACATTCATTTGTATGCACATTTTCCGTTCACTCGTCGTCAGTTTAATACCATCTTCCAAAGCCCACCCTTAACAACTGTGTACAATCTAAATAAGTATAAATAAATTTAAACAAATGCGACAGACAAGTGTCCTACAATATACTCGTACTATTAATTAAATGGTATCTCATTATATAGTAAATTAACTACGAGCAAAAAACTGCATACAGTTTAAAACTTAAACCGGGCTCTGAATTTCGGCCGGACGTCATTTAATTACAAAGGGAGAATTACATAAACTTTAGTATACTACGTTTAGTAATGTTGACTTCAAGCTACATTTATATACAACATTAGACGGGTTATTAAAAACCCCTTTAAGAGTTGAAGCTGTGGCAAATTAGATCAGATTTTGATTCAAAACTTTTAGAATTGGATCAGTCGATTCTCTGTGATTACATACTTTTAGATTGTAAACATGCTTTGTTTAGTTGCATGATGTTACAATACAATGGGATGATGTATTTGTTCACTGTCACATTATTGTGCTTTGTAAACTAAATGTTTGAACTATTGTGCTAATTCATTTATTTCTTCAACTTGAGCTTCACTTTGACAGGAGTATCTTAGGCAGATCCGCTTTCCTCCTCTTCCTCTTCTTCTCCTTAAAAAATTAAAACCATGAAAAATTGTTTTTAATATCTACTTTGTTGTTTTACCATATGATTTATACCTTTAGATTCATTTTCAGCTTCCTCTTTTTCTTCTGAAACGGCAGCTTCCAATCGTTTACGGGCTTCTGTGAATACTGATTGGAGGACTATTGAATCCTCATGAATCAATGATGCATCCTCATTATAGAATTGGGCATTTTTGCACAACTGCATAAAGTCTTTCTCGACATCATCCAGATCAGCATACTGTATTCAAACAAGGACGAATTAGGGTTATTCACTAAGATGAACATAAGATGAGTGTACTAAAATGCGGCCTTACCACATTGGCTTCAATTTTAGCCAAGATTTTCTTGATATCAATCGGTTTTTTAATTATTTCGTAATAATCTGGATATTCCCTTCTGCTGGGAAGCTTCATGAAAGGATCGCTTAAAACCCTTCCTTCCTCATCAGCATGTCGGACAATGATGTCCATTAGTTTCTTCATCTGTCGTTTCAAGGCCGGAGGAACATTTGATTTCTCTTTTACACTTGGCCCACCTCCTTCAGACAGTTTTGGTCTTCCTCTTTTCCGCGGAGGTTCTTCTTCGTCATCCTCATCAAACCTTCCCATACGTCCTCGTTTTTTGTTTCTGATCTTTTTCCGACCTCGAGAAGACACAACAATACTTTCCTGTTCTTCCTCTTGCTCCTCGCCTTCCATCGCCCCTATCACTTTTAGCCACTCTTTCTCGGTCAGAGAGTCGCTGTAGTCCACTTCTTTCCTTTGCCTGGACCCTCTACCAAGCGATCCCGGATCATCATCATCTTCGTCCCATCCATTCTTTAATGTTTAAAAAAGGTTAAAGTACCATAATATGCATACTACCATACATCTTATGTTTTCAAAATAAACGATTATTTACGTCATCGTCGTCTCGTAAAAGCCAGTCGGGCAGTTCACTCTCTTCCATTAGTCTACTTTGGGGTTCATCCTTGTTTTCTTCATCTTGCTTGGTTCTATCAATGTCCATTTTATTGAACAATTCTATTTCATCTTCGCTCCTCGCGATCCAATGATTAACTACTTCGTCATCTGGAACTTCATTTTCTTCTTCATCATCGGCTTCATCTTGATGTAAAATTGTTTGAAGAAATTGCTTTCTTTCTGTGCCTGTAGACTTTTGATCGAACATTCCTGCTTGGATAACCTAATAAACAAATCAAATTGTAGCATATTTAGAAAATTAGCTCAACTGATTTATATAGAGATAGAAATAAAAAGTGGTAACAACCTTTTCGTCCATATTTAGTTTGTAACGTGCTGCGGCTAGAATTCTTTCCTCTACAGAGTTTACCGTCATTAAACGTAGAACACGAACTTCATTTCTCTGTCCAATACGATGAGCTCGATCTTGAGCTTGAAGATCCTACAAATTAGTTTAACAAATATAATCATTCACAAATTGCTTGCAACACGAGCAAGTAATAATAATTTTTTGCTTAAATAATTGAACAAACACAAACCTGATGGGGGTTCCAATCCGAATCGAATATAATTACTGTATCTGCCGTCTGAAGGTTGAGCCCCAAACCACCGGCTCGAGTACTAAGAATAAAAATAAAAATTTCTGAATTTGGTTCATTGAATTTCTTCAAAAGATCGCCTCTGTCGTCAGAGCGAGTTGTTCCGTCCAGTCGCAAATACTTAAAGTCCCGGTATTTCAGATAGTCTTCCTATAAAATCAAACGTTATCTAATAAATTTCTCAATTTTCAAAATATATTTTTTGCAAAATAATTTACCATGATGTTCATCAACTGCGTCATTTGACAGAACAGCAAAACTCTGTGATTACTGTCTTTTAACTTGGGCAGTATTCTGTCAAGAAGTTCAAACTTTCCGGATGCACGATAAATCTCAGCTCTGAATTAAAGAAACATTTTGTTAATAGTCTTGTGACGGATATTTGACAATACCAAGTCAAGGGAAACTATATCTAAAAATTGAATCATGTAACTTACGACACGTTTCCGGATTGATCAACATATGCATCTTCAATATGGCTGAACATAAAAGGGTGGTTACACAATTTTCTTAATTGGACAATTGTATTCATCAATGCTTTAGTACTTCCTTTGCCCGATTTTCCCTTTTCAGAGCCATCAGTAAGCATAACTCCTTTACTTTGCATATGCTTATACAACGCACGTTGTAAGGCGGACATCTCACATTTGATAATATATTCAGTTTTACTCGGTAACTGAGATTCTACTTCTTTCTTGAGCCGTCTTAGCAGAAACGGTCTCAGAACTTTATGCAGACGACGAATAATCAAAATGGTTTCTTCTTCATTCAGCTCTACTTTCTCACCGGTAGTTGCAAAAGGGGCATTAAACCTACATTATTGAAGAACAATAATTTAATTTGTGGTAGGTAACTCATTACTATGCTCCAAAGGGCTATGTATTTGGAAGCACTTACAACGCTATAATACATGAAATCTTAAAATCTCCCAAAAATGCACTGAGAAAGCTAAATAAATGGAATGGAAAGGTAATCAACGAAACTCCACCGAAGTGGGAACGAGATGTGGAAGATCGATACCCAAAAAGTAAAAATACGGTCAAATATTTCAAATAGGCCTATTGTTACAATAGACCAAGGAGAAAAGATTGTAAAATGTAAAGGGTCATGGACATCAAAATGGAATTGTGCTACACAAGTAGGCGCTACCATTACATATAATTATGCAAATATATCCAAACTAATCATAATAAACAAACGTCGCAGCATTTCCTCGTCCGATCCTGCAAACTTTTCCTTACTCGAATTTGATAGCGTAGCGAGCGATGATCAACCTTATACTCGTTCAAAGCTATACCATTACCATAACTAACAATAAGAGTGAGACATGAAAAAACTTTATTCGAACCAACCATTGTTCGAAAGTTGACGATGATTTGAATATTGACGGGAGAAGGAAGTTGAGTAGCGCCCACAACTCTGGCAGCTTATTTTGAAGTGGAGCTGCAAAATTAGATGAAATTAATGAAAATTCCGCCGTTTGCATAATGGTATGTAGCATATATCATAAAGCACATTATAATATAATGATCATCACTATCACTTTTGCTGCAAGCTTCGATAACTTACTTCCTGTTAGTAAAAGTCGGTGCGGTGATATGTAGTGCGTATTGAGTACTTGAGTCAGTTTGCAGTGATGATTTTTCATACGATGCCCTTCATCTATGATCATATACTTCCATTTAATCTGAAATTTACCAATAGATTTAATTAGAATTCGTTTCCCCCGAGTTTATTTGATTGAAACAAAATTTTAATGTTCTTGCTTACCTTAGATAATACAGCTTTGTCCTTGATAATATATTCGTACGTTGTTAGTAAAACATTAAATTTTGTAGCTCGCATTTGATTTTGGATGGATCTTCGCAAGGCCGGAGAGCCCTGTATAAAAAAAAGTATGTTAAATTCATATAATGTCAACATTATTATTTAGGGAATAATTTAAATTAGCATCCTTCATTTGCATATTTCGTAAATTCAGGCGATGCATATTGAAATCATACTTTTGCATTGCCAATATAAATCGATCAAATAATAGGAAGAGTTGCTGAATAAATAAACATACATGATTTACATATAATCTGTTAAATCTCAAAGGGAACACGAATTTTAAATATTAGTTGTCTGAACCTTGCACAGTGCAGTCATTAGTGTGTATTTCCATAAATGCATGTATGCTATTTGGTTTCAAATTTTGTAACACTTTGTGTTCTATGTGAACTCTCGAGCATGAGCAGTAAATTTCTTTGTCTCAAATATTTAAATACCCTCTTTGTTCTTTGTGTTTAAAAACATGTAAAAGGAAACAAAAGTTTCGACAGAGTAAATAGTCGTACTTAATCACTCATGCTGAAACCTTCCATGTGATTATTTTGTGTTGTAGGAATTGTTTAACTAAAATTGGTACTTACCTTATAGGCCACAACGGTCACGGTAGGAGCCCATTTTTCAAATTCCAACACCCAGTTACTCAGTGTGCTATTTACAACATATTGAATTGAGTGAATTATACAGATAGATTAAACCACGCTTCTAAATTAGTTTTCACATAAAATTCAAACACTTACGAAAGTGGTAGAATAATCAGGAAAGGACCTAAATTCTTTTTTCGTTCCATGAGAAACGTCACGAGAGCAATAGTCTGAATTGTTTTACCCAATCCCATTTCATCTGATGACATAATACAAGTTAATAAAATAAAATCAGCCATATTAGCAGTGCACTTTAATATTTCGATTAGGTATCTTTTCACAAGAGAACTAAATGACCTAATGAATGCAATAATATGAAAAACTAACCCGCAAGGATTCCGTTTAGGTTATTGTTGTAGAGGGAAACGAGCCATTCTAATCCCTAAAAAATAATTACATATGAGCATGGCTGTTTACAGATTTTTGAGATCTGCAAAAGAATTTAGTAATATTTACGAAATCCTAAATAGTCAAAATTTTACCTTGATTTGGTATTCTTTAAGTTGTCCATTAACCATAATTTGAGCTTGCTCGTGGACTTGCTCTCGAATCGTATGCGCAATACTAAAATTGAAAATGTCAAGTTCTTAATGATGAATCCCACACGCCCGCACACCGTAAACACATACATACAACACAATGTAAGAACAGAAAGTATGAATACCCATAGTAGGTCATTTCACCGCTCTGGTTTTTATATTCGTCATCTTCGGTTTTGGCTTTTGCCTTCTGGATAACTTCTTTTGCCTTTTCTTCGGGAATAGCGTCAGGATCTCGTTCAGCCAATTCAATTTGAAGTGGCTTTACAAGTGGAGCTAAAAACAAAAGATGAATGATGAAAAGATCTAATGATTCAATTCTAACCAAGAAGAGTATCAAGGTGATCGCATTTCGCATGCTTACGTATTTGTGGTTGATCTTCCTCTTCTCCAGATTCATCATCGGAGTCCTCATCATCTTCTTCGGCTGCTTCCCAACCAGGATGTAGATCTAACCAAGCCTGAAGCTGAGATGTTGTAGGGGCTTCGTCCCCAGTTAGGGTTTTGCCAGTTTCCTTCTCCACAACGGAAACTCTGACTTCCACTGGTGGTGCAGTGCCATCCGCAGGAGCAGCACCCTCAACAGGTTCTTCACCATCTTTCGTTTTTTTCTAGAAAGGAATTTACAGTTTGGAAATGAGTGCCGCTGTAATTGAAATAGTATAAATACTTGCAATTAAATATAGTAAATTAATTAAATTAGACCTTTTTCTTTTTTTGTTCTCTCTGTTTTCTTCTTTGTTCCTGTTTATGTTGTTTTACCATTTCAGTAAGATTTGCAATATATTCATCGGTTTGCGACAACAAGAAGGCAAGCCGCTTATCTTTCTTTTGATCAATAAGCTTTCTGTAGCCTTCTTCATCTTCTGCCATCAAACGTCGCATACGTTCTTTCTCTATACGCTCCTGCTCTTTCTTCTGTTCTCTTTCAGCATTTACGTGATACAACATAACAGCTTTATTGAGACGTCCTATCTTCAATTGATTATTTTTGTAGTGTTCTCTGAGATCTTTGCCATGCTGAATCACTGCGTTGAGGAATTCTTGATGCTCTTGCCGACGTCTCCTTTCGCTTTCTATTTTTTGTTGTTTTTCCAGTTTCTCTGTGGCACGGGCTTCTCGTAGGCCTTGTCGCTTTGTTCGTTTATAAGCGTTTATTTGGTAGGACGTCTCCAGAGAAGAATCACGTCTCATACATGCAACAACCTTAAGCACATTAAAAAAATTAAGCAAATCGTTTACTTAGTTCTTCAACTATCCAGTATAGTTTATCCAATATTATTTTCAGGGTTTTAATCGTTGGAGCTCACCTCTTGACGAAGTTGCCTTTGAAAGTTATATAATCGTAAAGCACGAAGTTCTATTTGGGCCATGCATTGTACATCTTCTGCCATTGTTGCAGGAATGCCACTCAATTGCTGAAGTCTTGACAAAATTCTTGAAGAAAGTCTACGCGCACAAAAAGAACCAATAGTTAGTTATAGCAACAATGACGTAAGTTGCAAGAAAATCTATTTGATTTCATGAAAATGACCAATTAAGTACCGATTTTCTCTTTCGTGAAGAACAGCAACTGGATCTATACCCATCGGTTTTTCAATTGAAGAGATTCTTTGCTGCTTCTGTCCAGGTGCTGATGGAGGAGGTCCTTGTTGTGGTTGAGGTTGAGGTGGAACTGGAACGGGTCCCGTTGACTGTGCCGATATTGCAACGACAGGCTGTGGTATTTGTGAGGGGTGATGAATTCGTGGTGGTTGTGGAGGACCCCCGGATGTCACAGGACTTGCTATGGGAGGTTGAACTGTCGGTGGTAAAGATAATTGTCCAGATGGTGGTCCATTAACTGGGGGTATGGCCTCTGGAGGTGGAACTGGAAGTAGTTGTGGGTGAGGACTAGCCATAGCACTTCTAGGAGGTGGTTGGGGTGGTTGTGACATTCCACCTACAAAAGATAAACACTTGATAGTTTGTTTGGATTTTAAAACCAGTATAGTGTTTAGCTATATGTCCCATTCCCAAATATGTCCCATGCAATATCAAAAAGTTGTCATTTTAACGGCCTTGCAGGTTAAAATGCGCAAAAGATAAGAGGGTTAAGTTTAAAAAAATTATATCCAAGGTAAATGAGATCCTCCACGGATTTATACGAGATTTGACAAAAACCATTTATAAAATTATTTTTATATGTGGTATCCATTTTGTGATAGATGATATGCTTGTAATATGATATTTTCAAAGAATCTAACCTGGGATTTGATGCGGTGGTCGTGGTATCGGTTGTCCGGGAGGCATTCCCGGCATTGGTGGGGCTGTTTCAGTTCTTCTTCCGTGTATAGCAGCCAACAGCCCAGGAGCTAGAGGTTGGTTCCTAGCCAAGCACCTGTACCCCATAATTTGTGCTTTCAATTGTTGAATTTGATTGGGAGAAAATACAGATGGTTTATTTGGGTCTGGCATTGGTATTGATGGAGGTACTGGTGGGGTGTGTCCATATCCTGGCATCTGTAAAAAGGTATAATATTCGGTAAAAATCTAGTAAATCTGTTTGTGACTGCCGCATCTAAAGGATAAGAAGACAATGCAACCTATCCTAAATTCCCGAATTGTCAAAGCTAATTACTAATTAGCTGTACAATCATGTCCTAGGGAATTTTTATACGACCTTTATATAATATCAGGTTGTGTTAAAATTTTTGCTTACGTATGTGCTGGTACTGGATCGGACATGCCGTTGATCACTTGGTGGACCGGCTGAGGATGGTCCAACTTGCGGGGGAGGTGCCATGGGTTGTTGTTGATGTTGTTGGTAATGATGGTGGGGTGGAGGTGGTTGATGGGGATGAGGTGGTCCAGGTGATCCCATAGATGTTGGAGGACCTCCAGGCCCTTGTGGGGGGTAAGGGGAATTCATATGAGGTGCTGGATAGTGTGGTGCACCTCCCGAAGGAGGATGATGTTGTGGTGGCCCCATCGGATTGATAGCCGGTTGTGGTGGACCCATCGCAGGTAAAGGAGGCTGTTGCGGCGATGACATCAGCCTTTACGTAAGTACAAAGTATAAGAAAATCAATTAAAAGTTACATTATTAGAACGTTCATATTTAATACAGTTGCAATCGTAGTTGTCGTAATTATCCAAAAACTTCACCAATCCAAGTTTTGTGTTGTACTTTGTATTGTTGATTGTACATGTACACTCCAAGTGAGGTTGCAAGCAAACTTACCTTAAAAATTTTGACTGTACAAGTTGCTTTTTGGTTCCTTAGAAAACTAGTAAAAAATTCAACGGCGCGACAAAAATACGGCCTTTGTTAGACAGACCTTTCAATGTCAAAATTTATTAAGTTTAAAATATATTTTAACAGTGTATAATGAACTTTTTGTACAAACAAACTTCATTCCACTACACTTTCTACACGTAAAATCACTAAATTTGCTTGTTGTATCTTGTATCTCTACAACGTATGCACACTACAACACTGCAAAAGTCAATCGTATTTATACAGCAGACAGCAACTACTGTAGTAGGTGTATATTCTACATTCTACTACATTCTACCATCCACTAATAAAACGCTATGAAGAAAAGTTTTACCACGCAAGCATA
>JABASC010003916.1:0-12995 GCA_019776185.1 Plutomurus gul
GGCAACACTTTTACTTGGGGAACACTCTGTCGGTAATCGCCCGCACCGTAGGGCTGTTTTCATTGTCATTTTGTGCGCACGAGATACACGCAATGATTCATTCATGCAGTGCACAAATATTTGTACTTTTCTACAATTCGAGAAAGTTTACATTCTACAATGCACGAGTGCATGTATTATTGGGTCACCTAATTTGTGTGTATAATGTTTCAACCTTGCATACGTATATGCATATTATGTAATGACTTCATTGTCTCAGCACAGAAGATGCATCCTAAAAAGATTTGGTGATGCTTGTAAAAATAATATATTTACAATTGTATCGATTTTGAGGCAGTGAATGGCTCCGTTTGAGTGTTGAGCACTAGTATGATATTTACTGACAACATAAATATAGAACAAACATCTAAATTGTAATCTAATAGTCGGTTGTATAAATAAATTATCGTGTGTAGTATCTTGAATGTATTTATTGTAAGTTTGAGTGTGCACATTGACTGTGGAAATGGAGCGTTGTAAACTGAGGGACATTGATGCAATCTAATTTAATTTTGAGCACAGTAATGTGAGAGAAGGGACAATTATTTGCTGTACAAATATTGGAGTTCTATAGTTGACAGCCAACAGTTTGTATTATGCATAGGGGATAGAGGGAGCTTAAAATGTTAAGTGTAAGTATCCCATTCACATCTACATTTGAATGTGTACATACATTGAATACTTATTGGGATTGATGGTAAGTATGATAGCAATCTTGAGCACCACGATGTACGAAGCTTGTCATAAAAGTAAATATAGAGGAGAGCGGCGGCTGACTGTGTGAGAGATTGAATGAGATGAACTCGCGGGCCGCGGCATTGCTTACACAATGATAGTGTTCTCGCTCAATAAGAGTTGACTAAAGTAAACGAAAGGAAACCACAGACGAGGGAAAGCCAAGCCAGACTCATAAACTACAAGCCTGAATTTGCCAACGACCCATTTACCTTTCAAATGGTTTTATAGCAGCCATTTCAGCAAGTCTCACTCTTACTTTCGTTTTCCTTATGACGACTCTGCTGTATGTATAACACTGGATCTACTATTGTGGCTTTCCCTTCCCTTTGCGGACATAGCTACTTAAATTCTTCATAAATTCCGCTCATATTCACTCACGTTCATTTTGTATTGAATGTGAGAGATTCGTTTCAATTTTCTTTTCTTTACAAATGTGTATCTTCCAGATAAATCCTCTCTGCTTACACATATAATGTAGAATATATCCTGTGGGTAGGTATACATACAGAGCAGTATTGGAGGCGCTGTCCGATATCCTATCACAGTCTTTCAAATACTAAACCCAGTTCATCCTTTCAACACAAAGCCGCTGTGAATGGGGATTGGTAGACTGTGAGGACAAAACATCATTAGTTCAATCCCCTGTGTGTGTCGAAATGTAAAGTTTGTCTCGAATTCGTGTTGGAGCCATGACTCTTGCAGAAAGATGGGGTTGACGGAGATTTTCTCATGAAAAATATCCTTTGTAGTCAAGCAACTCAATTAAAAATGCATTGATTAGGAGCAATGAAGATTATTTCCAAGTATGTTCCATTTTGACAGCTAAATTGAACCAATGTTTCATTCAGTGTGGTGTTTTGGTTTCTGCTGAATTATACAGATCACTCTTAGGGAGTAATTTCGGTTGAAGCTCGACTTTCAAGAGAAATATTCTCTTAGAGACAGTTCGACTTTAGTTACGAAGGCCAACCAAAACGAGAAATAAACTGAACGACACAACGACAGCAGACAAGAAAATAGCTACAGAGAGAAATGCAACGTGTCATGACCTTTCCTGTTGTAAATGCAAAATTTGCTTGATGATTTCTTCAAATTGACTTTTGACTGAATTTCGTAACGACCTGCAATTAAATGTACAAGGCAAATGGGTTGTGACGTTCCTATAAGTTGTACATTTATTTATTCTTTGCTATATATCTAGCGGCCTGCAAACCACACTCTGTCTCTTTCATAGACAGAACTGTGTCTCAGTGTACATACATTCTTAGCTATGTATGAGAGCAAACTCTCGCCAACGATTATTCATGTGAACATGTCAAGGATACGCTTCTGAACCAATTATACAATCATACTTACATACACGGTACAATTTCAGCTAACCACTAACCACAATGCCTAAAGTGACCTTTTACTTGCACACGATTAGAGATGTACAATTTTGAAGAAACAATTACGAACTACGTTGGGAACAAAAACATGAATAGTGACCAATTTTCTACTTTTGAATTACTGTTGAAATGACATTAGACTCTGCCCCAGTTCTGTTTTACATAGGTACAGTTCAGTTGAAACATGCACGAGAGTGCTGAGTGCATCTTGGAAAACATTTCATGCTCCTCAACCGCCAGTTTCCTTTTAAATAGATTCAGGAGAATTCGCTACATAATTGCGCAATTGTTTTTGTATTTTGTCCCTCCTTTATACAGATTTACTGGACCACTGATTAGTCAGATTTCCAACCGTCCGACCATTTATCCGACCTCTCAACAGATAAGTAAATGTAGCCAAGAAACCCAAATTCAAACACACATTTTTCGCATCGCACCGAGTTCATTTGCATTGCCACAGCAGCGGCATCAATATAGGCAGCTGGTGCAAAGGGGTATCATCTATGTACACATAGTAGAGTGCACTATTTAGTAAAACGTGGTATTTATTATTATACAGAATTTGTATTTGCGCGCAACCAATGGTGGCGTAACCATTTCTTCCCCCCTTCGTGGCTGGTTGTACGATGTATGTGCATAAGTAGAGAAATAATTTAGGAGGGAGAAAGTCCAATACAAACACTTTGTTTGTCAATGTTGACATTTAGCTTAAGGTAGCAGTATACACTAAAAAAGGAACACTTAACTCAGCTAATGCGGTTGTGCTCTACTTTTGTTGTGGTTTCACCTGATCAAAATTGAAAGAACTGACTTTTTGCTTTCGTAACTTGTCCTAGATTCAGATATCAACTTTTCTAGTAAAAATAACAAAAATATTTGTGTGCACTGAACACTGATTAAATTAATATAATGTAAGGCTTTCAAGATGAAAAGGAGCAACAAAGCGCAGATACGAGGGCGGTTAAAAAATAGTGGCCAATCTTTGCATGTGTTTTGTTCCGAGAGTACAAAGAGGTCCGAAACTTTACTGATATGAAAGACACCGAATGGGATTACTACCTCTCAAAAACTTTTTGAAAAACTCAGCAGCGGCAGGAAAAGCTTTTAAAAGCATTTTGACCCCACTGAAATCCATCATCCAGAAACACCAAGGGGGAATGTGGAAACTAGAAAGGTTGTCCTTACACCACAATTTTATATTTATCAGAACGTACAATTAGAGTCCCTCAATTCACGGGTCCTCTCTACAATGCTTGGCTCGTTCCATTGGACCATCATTTGTTTCCACAGTTGAACACTTTCCTACGAAATCAAGGTGACACTCTATTGGATAAATTGACATCCGCCTGGCTGGAGCCTCAACCGTCCTCATTCTTCGAAAAAGAATCTCTGCTCTCGTTGATCGATTGAATAAGTGTGTTAAGATTACGTCTTAGAATTGAGTCAGATCGCTCGTGTATTTCAAAATATATTTGATAATAAAGACTGGACTATTTTTGATTAGCCCTCGTACTTCGGAAGTCTAATGTACCATGAGAGTAATGTAGAACATAATAAAAATTCTGCTGAAGTAAGTTAAATATTTTTTGAGCTATTTGGGTGGAAATGTTTACAAATGTTTAGTGAATATATTCTGTATAATGGTTGTACCTAATAAAAAAGTTTTGTAGCTAGAAATAGAAAAGAAGGGACGTAAAATGTTCTCTTACAGTTTTTCACAGTGAGAACGAATATAATAAAATGTATTACAACAATGTACACAGGAAATATACAGTGTCTACTTCCTAACGACAACGACATGAGAATTCTTTGCATGAAGTTTATTCAAATACCTACATTATACTTATGGAGAGTGGCAAAGCATCGCCCAGTCGCCCTTCGCCCAATACAACTGTACACAGAACGTACGTAGTAAATCCAAGTGAGCATCTCGAAAGGCTGCACCAAATTCACTTGAACTTTCACATCACATCACATCGCTACTTTACTATCATACATCACATCAGTCTCAATTCAACAGTTCCATTTGCATATATCAAATTTTGAGCCTGCTTGCACATAGTTGTTGGAGAGACTACATACATGATGCTACAAACGTACACATCAGCAAAATCTATTAGGTGTATAAATACATGCTATATTTATGTATGCAGACGTACATGAACATTCTTGTACACATACTCGGTAGGACGATTGTCAGTAGGAATGCACGTAGAAATAATTCCAGCTACTACACAACCGTAGAAACTTGCCACGAACGCACGCAATTTGTATCTGTAAGTGGCTGAATAACATGTTGAGTTGACTTCATTGAAATCGAGTGCAGGGAACTATAAGCACATACATGGACCCAGAGAGCAGCAGATAGAAGGAGAGAGAGAGAGAGAGATCTCTAAATGTGGAAACTCTTAGGAGTTCGTTATGGTGTGAGATGAGTATTATTTGCACATAGTGGGCCACAGAGCTACAAACGTCAAGTCCTCTTACTGAGAGTTGAGTGGCCCAGTTTACGTTGTCGCTCAGTTATGCAAAATAATAAGGGAATACTTTTGTAATCCTAATGATATAGTCGTGTTTGTTGTTGTAAGGACGGCTCCACGAATACCTGCCACTACTCACATACGTACACGTACTTCCGTAGGTGGGGTAGCAAACTCTCCACGCCTTTGTAGTACAAGTACAGATTTAAATGTGCACAACGAGGGTAAGCATTTTCTTTGGCTCTCCTTCACCCAATTGCATGATTCGGTTGTGCTTACAGCATCCTTCATATTTATTTGCAGACTACTATTTATACCTATCTATTTATATAGTAGTTACATACATACATTTATATATAAATACAGTCTCTCGAATATCTGATTCAGATTCCGCTAACCCATGGGAAAGTTGCAGTGGGCATTCGCTGTGCTGCATAACCACCGTCAACGAAAAGTAAGTCTATTACATATATACTATTTGTAGTTATTTCTTTTTTCCAGCATGTAGAAGTAATTCAAACGTCAATCCAACATAGTGCTAAGGAGATGACAGCTCAGCAGGAAATGTCCGGAAGAGCTGAAAAAGGGAAGGGAAAAGTAGCTGTTGCTGCTGCTGCTCGGCAAACTAAACAAGCAAGTGTGCATTGTACAATATTGTGTAGCGACTACTACATGGAACATATCAAACAAAAGTGTACACATACACTTGTAAATGTGTAAGGAACAGTAGGCGAATAAGTGTGTGTACTTATTTGTATGTAATATGTAATAAAATAGATGTGTGTGTGTGTGTGTGTGTGTGTGGGTTGGGGAGAAGATTACACAGAAAGAAGAAAGTGCTAGAACTAGAGCTTTCGCTGAACCGAGTGAAAGTGCCAAGAACGTATCCATACAAGGAAAAGTGAAAGAGAGTAGGTAGTAATAGTTCCTTCTGTATATGTATATGTATGTACTTATCAGTATGTAGGTGGAAGCCCATAGTAATTGTAAGGAAGGGAAAGAGAGTGAGAGAAGGAGAAAGTCTTTACTCAACTGCTCCACTTGGTTTTTTGAGGAAAGGCAAAGTGGCTTTTTAATAATTCTCTCATTTTCCGAGTGCATGAGAATCTTTGCAGATGTTCGCTGTTGAGAACTTGAAATAATGAATTACTAATATTTGGCTTAGAATGAAAATTGAATTAGACAGGCCGACAGAGCGACCCAAGGAACAACCTTTACTTACTGCCACTGCACAACGAGATAGATGTATGATATTGTTACATTACATTCAATGATCGTACATAATATACATACATTAGTGTTATATGTATATAGTGTCTGCTTTTTATTCGACTTAGCTATACAGCATGTTGTTTCTTCTTGATGTTACTTTCTCTTTAGTCTCGCTCCCTATTGCTATTTCGCTGTCTTTGTCCTCCCTGCAGTCAAATCACATCACATTCCATCCATTCACATCGAAAATGCTTACAGATCGTACTTTTTGCTACTACACTTACGTAAACTACGGGAATTAAGGGAATAATACTTTTTCCTGTGCTTTCAATTTTCCTTCAACAGCACGGCAGGCTAAATACATATATTCCTTCCCAGAGAGAGACGTCATATATCTACTACTACATCACATTACACTGCGTGGACATGTTCACTCACCACTAAACTCAAAGCGAAATGAGAGCCACGAAAAAAGGTCACAGCAAATACATACAGTCTCACATTCTTCACAGATACATACAGCTAGTAGTACAGACAGTGCACAATGGATGAATGTCTGTATGCGCAACATATCCAAGAAATATGTATTGCAGGCGATAAAATTATTACTACTATTATTATTGTTATACGAGTCAAGTCTCGTTTCGCTATCTTTTAATATCATTATTTTATTCGGTAGTCATGTGAGCTGGCGCTCCCCAAAGTCAACTCTTGTCCTATAGAGCAGCCCATAAGAAATCTAACAAAGGAAGACAAAAGACAATTATGAAGCACTGTCGCTACTCCTATTGGTATTAAATCCTTTCCTCCTAAGTACCCGACTTATTTTGACATTACACTACTTCGCATAAATTCCATTCCCGTGCCACTTACCTATCTAAATCCTGACTTTTCTCCATCTTGCAATCTATGCATATAATATATAATATGTATGTGGCCAGCGAGAGAGCGAGAGAGAGAGAGAGAGTTTACATGTTGAGCGTTAGGTGACTATATTCACGTGCAGCCCATATCCACCAACGTACATATATATATACATATACATACAGAGCTGTGAAAGCATTTTTAGAAAGCTTCCTTTCACTCGTGGCTCTCTGTGTAATGCTGACACAATCAGAAATTTGCGTTGCATTGCTCTTCCTCGGTGAAAGTATCACATATTATGAGGGCGAAGCTATGTATGTGTAGGAGTTTATACGGTGCTAGCTTTTTATGTTAGCAGTCCTATCTGTGCAACTACAAAGACGAGCAATTCCAATGTTCTCACCTACGTGCTTCCACTTGTGGTTAGTTCACATTGCATCTAATCGTGTGCTCTGGTGTTACTACTTATAGCACTAGACTACCTACCGTGTGCACTGACTCTGCATAGGTTGTAAAGACACGGGAAGAGGAGGAGAGACTGCACAATTTGAGGGTTACAGGGAATTAGAACACAATAGATAGAGATATGTATTCATAAAATGTATACAATTTGTTATTGTTATTCTGTAAATGGTGTGGGACTTAATCAGGAATGCGAGAAGGGTTTTACCGCACCGCAGTCGTCATTCGTCCATATCATACCTTCAGTTTTCCTCTAACAGATATTGTTCACGGACTCTTCCGAGGAGTTAGTAGGTAGTTGGAATGCAGTATGGAGGAAGATGGAAAGTTAGCTAACTTGCTTTCTTTGCCGACTTTCTCTCTCATAGAAAATACAAAGATATTGTTTATTAGTGCGGCTTTCCGTTCAGCCACTTTCTTTCTCTCCCTCGTTTCTTACCATATAATTGAGAGTGGGCTAGCCACACACACATAGACAGAGAGAGAGAGAGAGAGAGAAGAGAGAGAGAAAGCAGAGTGCCACACCAGCACATACCGTCACAGAGATTCCGTATTCCAAAGCAACACCAAGTCAGCACAGCTACATTTGAAATAACCGAAACGATCCTACAGGGTATTATAGACTTTTTATATTTCACTTTTGTCAACATGCTAGCAACTTTATGAAGAGATTTAGTAAATTTGGTGAAAAGTTATTGGCAATCAACTTGAGTGTTTTTATACTAATGGAAATTTAGAATGGGATTAATTGAGACGGCTCATTAGCAAAATGTGTTAAAGAGGCAGCCGAGAATGAAATGTACCCTGTACAAAGAAAAGAAAAATAAAGAAATAAAGTAGTAAAGAAAGAAGCTGATCTAAATTCCAGTCGCAAATGAAAAGCGGAAATGCAGGGTGACTCAAGGGAGGCCTTCAAGCTCTCAACTTCTCCTTTTCCCTATAATATTCTGTGTATATGAGCGATCTATGGCAACTCTCTCTCTCTCTCCCTTTCTCTCTCACACACACCTACTAACTAACAATAAGAAAGGAGAATACTTTTTGTTACATAAAGTCAGAACTATTGACTATTTGTAGAACTACCTTGTTCTTGTGTTGGAAGGCGCAGGAATCCAAGCCAGCGAGAGAATAAAGTGAACTTTGAACGAAAGTGTGTAATAATAATGTACGTTGTCAGAAATGAACTAGAAACTCACTCATATCAGTACAAGAACATAACCTCCATAATATTTTCTTTTCCTTTCCCTAGTTTAGTTTCCGTTGACTTGCCCTGAATATGTCTGTTACATTACACAAATATTTTCTTGTTGTTTTTCTCTTTCGTACAAGAGTACGTGGGTATTTATACAATGTCGTCATTCATATGATACGGCATCGCTCTAAAGGCATTTCTTCACGCTATCATTCTTTCCACTCAATCCACTTCATACATCACGAGTGCATGCAATGTACTTATATCGTGCACAAAGTGAATGAGCCGCTTCTCTCCTTCATCATGATTAGTTCTAATAAAGATTCCCCTTAACACTGCTACTACAAGGAATTTGATTATTTCTGCCTTTACGCGTTTTATTACTTAGTTACAGTTGATACAGGTGGCTGGCTGCCACCATTCCTTAATTTTCTCTTTAGTCGCTTGGATTGACATTATTACGAGTCTTGGTTACTAACACGATCTCATGCTACCGTCATAGCTATGTCGTCATAATTATGTATGTCATCTTTTTCATGAAATTGAATTAACTTCTTGGATACTACACCAATATCGTCACACTAGGAAATACATGGATATTTTTTGTTTCTGGATGACAAATTTGTTTGTGTTGTAAAATGTTGCAGAAGTTGGAGACGTTGGCCAAGTACCATTCCTTTCCGATAAAAATCCTTGAAGCAAAACGCTAAAAGCAAGATAATATTGATAATACGTGCATTCAGAGACGCTTAACCCGTGGAGTTTACGTAAGTAGACCTAAGTACCAGCCAAGTTTTACAAACCCTGTGCTTTATGCTCCTCCCATAATTGAGCTGAAATGATTTGAAACGGTTTTCCGGATAATGCGCCATAGAAAAATTCCCTTTGAATGCCTATAACGACTTGATACGTAGCTGTAGATACACAATTAGAGTAGCTTTTGAAAGTTGCTTTAGTTAGAGATAGACTTCCGTGAAATTAACTTTGCTTCTTTTTAACCTGTCAAAGTGGCCCTAGTAGAAATTACACGAGGAAAAAATAAGCTCACTATTACCTTCGGATTTTAAGATATAGTATTGCGGTAGATAGTCATTAGCCGATAGTACACATCAAGCAGATAGGGCAGATTTTTTATTACAAAGGTACTTCGTATGTAGTTGGCTAGAACTTAAAAGTAAAATTGGAGATGATCTTCGGTGCAATCAAAGTAAGAGATGAAAGCATCAGAAAATCAATCGGGAATGTGTAGGGATTTTCCTATCATTTGTATTTTGAATGCTGGAGATGGTGTATTTACGTGTGTACCTCTGAGGTTCAATATTATAAGCAGAATAGAGGAAAGTGGAGGGAACGCACCAATAAAAAGTTTACAGAATTTTCCCGCAATTCTACACGTCCAATAATAATGACTCGTGCGACGACAACAAGAACGAGTTAACTCTCGCCGAAAGTGTCATAGGAAGCCATTGCAGTTTCGCTGCACACTAATATAAAACCATGAGATTTGTTGTTTAAGGGGAAGACACAGTATAGATACAATTCAGCTCCTTGGTGAAATTAAACGACAGAGCTAGATGTGAGAATTTTCGAGTGCAGATCTCCTACTACTCCACCAATAGCAACGATAACAAGAGCTTTGAATTACGTGGGATGGAATCATGTACCAAAGGCTGAAGATTAAACGAAACTTGTTAACCATTCTCTCTCTCACTCTCTTCTATCTCGCCGTCGTTGTATTTTGTTGCAAGTATTTCTATTTACTTCTCGCCAAGGACTCTCGTTTGTTTAGCTGATGACTTTGTAAGAAATTGCAATCTCGCACAATCAGTAATACGCACTTGTTTTTACTGTGGAACAACACAACAACAGTGCACTCTGCGTCTACAATAATAATGATGTAGCGAAGCCTTAACTTAATTCATGACGAAACATTGTTTTCCTATCCTTGTATAATAATAAGGAATACCGAACTGAAACTACTCTCAAAGAGCCTGTTTGGAAAACAACAGTTAATTGAAAAAGTAATTAGTCAAAGAGTCTTCCCTTCAACATATAATCGTGAACATATGTAGGCCATACAGTTTCATGTTGTATTTACTTGTGTAGTCTAATCACTGTCCGCTCCAGCATTTATTCCTACAGGAATTCTAAGCTTCTGATATGCAACACGATGGCAAAAACTATTCTATTCAAGGAAGTACTTACATCTTAATTCATCGTTCATTCAGCCAGGACAGTTTTAAAAGAAGAACTGCTTAAGTTTCTAACTATGTTTATTTATTTATCACACTCATTTAGTGAATAGTGAGTTTGAGGAGAAATATTGTATGTATAAAAATTTTCTTCCTAAAAGTCTCTTTGTATTGAGCTAAAGTAAAAAAGGAGTCATGAATCCTGACTGTCTCCTCTACTTGTCCTTGGCTACGAACTGTGTGAAAGAATAAGACTGATGCAGGGCATAGAGATGTATCAATGGTTATATTGCTTGTCTATTTCCTTGGGAAGAAAACACTTTTCGTGTCGCAATTGCATCAATTCATCATGGAATTGTCATTTAACCTTTCATTTCAAGTCACGTACTCCATAATATTTTACCCATTTTCCCTGATATTGCTACAAAGGCTGAACAGTGCAACTATTTCAGTAACAAAATATAATAATGCTACTACATATATATTGTACGTTAAAGTTCTATTGGGTATTTTGGTGTACACACTGTCACACATTTAGGTGACAAAATGTACTGCCAAAGTCGAATTTTTTGTCCTGAGCTCCATCTTATAGCGGACGAACAGATATTCTTGTGTACCAATAAAATGAAGTCGAGTAAAAACATCAGCAGGAAGCGTTTTAACACATGGTGGACTGATGCAGAGAATGACTTCGTGTGGAACATGAAACTTGTACAACGACTTAAAAAGAGCAGGAGAAGTGCTACCGTAAGTAAGTGTCGCTTTTCTGAAATTGCAAAGCGGAACTGCTAGGAAGAGAGCTCTCTCAAACTCAATTCAAATAAAGTAAGATTAACACATCATATCTTCGTCAAATCATCTTGTCACTACAAATATTTACTTCACTAAGGCGAACGACAATGTTTTAGGGTGTATCTGTCCGTATATAGTTTCACGGAGCGTAGATGAACTCAAAGCAGGAATCTAAAGGCACGGCGAGGAGAACCTACTTATACATATACAGTGGTGGCGCAGGGGGGCTTAAGTCCACCTTCGCTATGTTGGGTTGGCTCTACCCTCGCCCTAACCTCCCTATGTTAACTTCAAAATTTAGGGGGCGCTTGGCGCCTCCACGAGATCCCCCATTGGCTATAGACGATCGTATTAATCCTCGGAAAAGATGAGATTGTATCCTTTCCTTGCCAGCTACAGTTTAAGACTGGTGCGTATTTTCTGTAGGGAGAAGTGGCAAAAATCCAATTTAGAGTATTTATCTGTTGTTTTCTCTCATTTTTGTCTTGTTTTCAACTTCAAAATTAAATTTTAATTATTTTCATAAAAATAAATGTGCAATTAGAGGTAAATATGACATATTTTAAGAATGTACTGAAAGGGATAGGCAGCACAAATTTTAAATTTAAAGGATACAATCTCATCTTTCTTCAAAGATTAATACGATCGTCTATATACACTACAATCCGCATAAGCGAGATCCTGTTAAGTGGGATATCCTGTTATGTGGGACAAAATACGCAATGTTGGTTGGTCCATGTGTTATTAGATGGGGATTAAATAGGTTTAAGAGGGACGATCCTTTAAATGGGACACTTTTTAGGTACATTTGAGGTCTTTTGGTCGTGTTTAAGTGGGAATATCGCTCGATTCGAGTGTTTAACCTATTCTTAGTAAATATGTAAATGTAAATGCTTGAAAAGGTGAGTGCACTCCACAGAGATATCAGATAAGAAAGAGTCTGCAGACGTGCACTCCAAACATTACCTGCATTTGTGTGAAAGAATAAGCCTGGGATACACAAAATGTCTAAAATCTTAGTTGTAAAAAGACGATTAACTAATTTTTCGCTTTCGGACAAATTCTAAATACTTCAGCAGTTAGTAACTGAGACGAAGCAATCCGAAATAGTCTCTACTCACCCTTAAAGAAGCTTTGCTAGCGCTTCAAAAATTAAGAAAATATGTGATGTCAACCATATCCGATGAAAGTATTAACTCACGTTCTCTAATCAGGCTATCGGGCCAACGCAATGATATTCTTAAAAATGTTAATAAAAATTTGAATTTGTCAACTATAACTTCTTTCTTCAGCAAACAATTACAGTCTTTTTTCTTAATGTAAATAAATGTATATGTAAAAAAAAATTATGAAAATTCTTATTACGTTTATGCGGGAAACCCTTTAACCGGGACAAAAAAAGTCTGTCCCTTCGTGTCCTGCTTAGGCGGATTGAAGTGTAGTACTAGCCAAAACAATAGTTAGCTGTATATGCAATATTATCCTCATACATATAAAAAGCACTGACAATGACAATTTATTAAAGTGTGCAATTGTTTTTTTTTAATACAAATTTTCAGCCTTCGTGAGCAAATTTTTTATAGAGAAAGATTAAAAATTTCGACGGACCACAGGAATCGAACCCGTGATTTTTCGC
>JABASC010003917.1:0-12995 GCA_019776185.1 Plutomurus gul
ACTTATATAGACCCTATTTCTTATATAAGAGCAGCATTTGCACTGGCGGTTTTTATCTGCTTGAAATATAGATGAAAATGACAATGGGTTTGCACAGCTAGACTGTGTTATTATTATCATGGTCGTCGTTAGTCGTCACTGGTTTGGTTTTGGTTGGCGGTTCCCCCCTCGGTGATAATAATTCTGAGTCGTCGAGTTTTTCTGCTCGTATAATGAGAGAGAGAAGGCCAGTGAAGAGTGAATTGAAATAGAGCTTTTGGTAACACTCTAGCCGTTAGATTTTTCCCAACTGAATTGAGTTCTCAACAGCAGGGGTTGAGACAGGCCATAGGTGGGCACTGCAGGGTGCCTGTGGAGCCTCCTGCTGTCTTTCCATCCGGCCGAAACTTGCGACCCCCCGTCACTCTCTGTTTTATGCACCCTTATAAGCCTCTCCTATCTCCTCTGTCCTATAGTCATCGTGTAGAATGTAGATGTGGCTACGATGTGACTCTCGCCGTCGTCGTCCTCTTTTCTTCACTTTGTCGAGAACACTTCTAGCCCGATTTTTCCCAATTTGAACTCTGCACTGTGAACATGCAATCTCCATTTGGCTTCAATCTTGTTTAAATACAAACCCCCTGTAAATCTATTCAAGTCCTCAAGTCTCTCCATCAGTCGCTCTTCTTCAACTTGTGCCGCATGTCGGTTTTGTATCTTTCTGCCAACAACCAGGGACCACTGCACATCCCCACATCCCCACTCTAAATAAGCGTGTGTGTAAAACCATCCGCCTTTCATCCTCCAAATAAAATATAAATCGCTTTCTGAACACCCAAAGGATGAGATTAGTCCATAACGCAAATCGCAAATGATCCGAAACTAAAGTGTATTCCAAATTACGAACGAAAATTACCTTGTGTATTTTATATTCCCATAAAAGCTTGATTGAATTGTGATAATTAACCTGTACAGAAGAGAATGTAGAAAATATCGAGCCGGCTACACCACAACTTTTTTTCTAATACCCCCTATTTAAGCCAAAGAAGCACGCCTACACTGTCCCAACCACAGATCCAAACACAATACTCACAATCAGCAATTACACACAAACTAATGTTAGGATAACAATCCATTTATTCAAAGTTTCACATGCAAATGCACAAATATTCATCAGACATGTGAAAGCACTTTTGTAGTATTTACTGATGCTAATTTCGAGAAACAATGTATACGAGTTAAAATGGCAATTCTGCAGCATTACTATATAGTTAAGCAATTTGTGTGAAAGTATATTTATCCAGTAATATATAGGCACAGCGATGGGGAAGACAGTTGCGCTCTCATTTATCGAAATAGAATAGCGTTAAGAAAGTAACTTCATTTAAAAGGGCGAGAGATGCATTAAAAGCAGATTGGAAATTACACTGGCAATATCCAGCTGACAAAGAAATTGAGTGTTGCATTCGTTATTTTCTCAATTTACAGTTATGTTATGAGTATTTTAGAAGAATAAAATTGGAATGGAAAGAGACATAGACAGAAAGACAGAGAGCGTTAGAGAGAGAGAAAGAGATGAGGCTGAGTTCATGACGGAAAATACATGGTACTACATACATTCTGTATACTACATAGGTACAACTCCGTTGTTGGCGTGTCATTCCATTTACGTGAGACTAGGAAGAAGCCTCCGTGAGAGTACAAAGTGTGTGTGTATATAGCATTAAGTATGAGGTGCTGGCGGCAGCCGTCTATTGCCTCTGCTGACGGAATTGAGTCAAAATAAATAGGAAAGAGGCAGACGAAAGAGAAATGTTATTTCCCAGATGAGTACATCATTTTGTTGAGTTAATCATTATTCAAGAAGACGATAAATTCGGTCCCAGTCAATTCCCTCGTGTGACGCTAGAAGCCTTGATCACTCTTGTAATCAGATGCATGTGTCTGTCACTCGAGTCACAGGAATTGCAGCACAGAAGCAGAGCACGACACTTATTACTGAATGCAGCAGAAAACGACGAATGTATACACAGAGACTAGAGACAGTGCCCAAGTAGCACACGCACAACCATGTAAGTAGTAGTAGTAGCGCCAGCGTCCTTTTCTACTATTTATACCATGTACCTACTGTATACTGTACTGAACAGTCTATCTGTATGTACAACCACCAAGAATGCTCACAAGACTTGAAGTCTGTCTTGTCTGCTCGTCTTCTCTACAACTGAACTGAACTCAACTGCTACTTTACTTAACACTGCGACACAATTCTCCGAGACCTAAGAAGATTCTTAAGTCTCATCAGTCTGTTGTCTGTTCGGGGACCGGAGGAAAGGAGACGACCAGAGTCTCACCTACAATGATCTCATTCCCTCTATACTTCCACTACTCTCTCTATACTTAAGATATTCATCCCAAAAACTAATTCATCAAAGAAAACTTTCTAAACCTGTTTTATCCTTATCAGACTTAACAAACTTCTCTATTTACTCTTCTCTGAAGGATCAAAATGATAGAATACAATGAGTATTTCCCTCTCTCACTCTTTCACTCTGCTTCTGGTCCTCTTCCAAAATTCACATCTTGTAAGAATAATGTCAATTACTTTAGCTGTTTAAAACTGCCTCTTATCTCAACAGTCTTAATAAAAAAGACAAATATCACATTTCCAAATCTCTTGCCACTGGGCATTGTTTGTTGTTGCTGGTGGTGAAATATGAAAAGGGGCATGTAAGGCCGTACATACAAATAAACATCATTTCAGCCTTCACCCAATGCACTCTGCAAAATGTAGCAATCTTCAGCTACTACGGTTTCCATGCATTAAGCGTTTGCACATTTTAAGCCGGTCTCAGAATTGGCACAGGTAGCTCGGCTACAAAACCAGCTACTATATAGTACAAATACAGGTAGTACTATATACAAATTGGGTATAGACTATACTAATACTTGTAGTAGTAGTAAGAATATGTAGTGGGTAGTGTTAGTAGAGTTTGAGCACTTTATATTCTCACTAGTACGGCAAAGTCATTTGTGAAATGGGGTTAAGCATAGGAATAGAGCAGAGACTCGGAGGCTCCGAACTTTAGCATGCGAATTGTCAAGGGACAGTACAAGCAGGCAAATGAAAAGGTGACACGAGAGACACGAAGAGAAGAGAATAGAAGGGCGAAGCAGGAATTTGTCACGGGAAACATCATCCGATGCCCAATTTGTCTCTGATCTGTCGCTCTGTTCCTATTGCCCTGTCCGTCTTCGACCCGACCTTCTGCTTGCTTAAGACACTTAGGCACACTTCCCATTTGAGAATTCAAACCACTTTATGCTTCTTTGATCCCTATAAATTCCCATTTGTAATTCCATTCAATGCCTTCCTAGAATTGCTCTACGAGATTACGATGGCCACATAAGTTCTGGCTCTAAACTACCGCTTACACAACTTCCCTATATTATGTATATAAATGTCCTATATAGACTTACAAGAATACCTTACATACCTACAAACTAGTATTACAATCAGTTACGACTCCACTTATGTGTATAAGCCTTAAATGTCGCTATTTTAAATTTTGCACCCAAGAGTGCATCAACTGTGTAACACTTACACTCGCTCCTTTTTATGTGGCTAAAAATTGTTAAATTTCCTGAAATAAGTATAATATTAGAAAACATTTGGAAAATCTCTTTGTACCTTTTGACCTGAAATCTAAGAACGATTTTGAATTTTCTCCCCCAAGAAAGTAGACAGGTCATTGTGCATGCTATCTATTACTGTATGTACATATATGGAAGGAGTGCCAGTGGAGCAAAGTATTGACCAGCTTTCTCCTACAAGATAGATGAGTACAACGACTGCTTTTCGCTATGATCTGATAAAGGCAGAGTTGAGCCTCGAGGAGCGGCTCCATAGTCATACAACCGTGTCAAAAACTCTGTGAAAACAACAGCAGCGCCTAGAAGGTTACCCAAGCACACTGACTGACTGTGAATGAATGGCAGAGTATAGTAAGTAGGTAGATATATATGTATCTATGGCAGAATAGAAAGTCAAAACATACATTTCAGTGTAGTAGTCGTAGTAGTAGTAGTAAGTGGTAGTAGTAGGAGTAGGAGAGCGGATGAAAACATGTAGGCCAGGAATGCTTTGCTTAAACTACTACCACTGTGTTACATAAGCAAGTTTAATGTGATGTGCCGTGTAGCGGAGAGCTGCCGAAACCCAGTAGTACGTATTACGTAGGTAGACTTTATTTCTGGCAAAGTAAGTAGTGTACTGAAGGAAAGGAAAGGGAAAAAGAGAATACATAGTACAGCCAGTGTAGAGGTCCTGAGGGAGTCGTCTTGCTTGGGCTTAATATAAGAACACTGAGAATGCAAAACTTGCTTTAACTCTTAACTCGGCTTTCTATCGGTCACCTAAGCAATAATGCAGTAGTCTGATACTGATGAGAATGATGTATGGAAGAATGAGCTGGAGTAGTAGCGGCATTAGTAAAGTCTATATCGTACATGTAGTTACGTGTACGTACGAGGAAGATATTCGGACTATTCATACGGCATAGCTGACATTCCTTAGTGAGACGGAGAGAGACGACGGGATGGTCATAGGAGGACACGATACTCATCGTATTTATAATAGAAAATACTTGAACTACATATCCATTAGTCGTACGCAATATCTCACTGGCTCTATAGGGATCTCTCTTTCTCTCTCTCTCTCTCTGGCTCTTTATCTCCTCGTATGACTCTGCATGACTATATAATATTGAAAGGAAAGAACGAGTAACAGGATTATGACTAAGTATGACAGTTTAGTATGCAAGGGTGCTCGGCAGTTAGTTCAGCTCGAGTTCCACGAGAAGGTACCTGGCTTTTGAGCACGTACGTATTCACCTACCACAAGGGATTTTAGATGGGAACCGGCCTACCGTATCAAACCCATCCCATCGTATATTATTACCCTAATATGTGTTTGTATTCCCATAAGACGCGTTCTCCTAATACTAAAGTCTATACGGACAGCCTATTTAGCTATACTCTGTATACCACAGAGACAGAGACAGAGAGAGAGAGAGAGGACTGTGCGTACGCTTTTAATCGATCAGAAAAGAAACACAAAACTACGTTCTACTACTGCTACTACATACATACATACTATAGTACGTGTGGTAGAGAAAGTTGAGAGCAGCAAAGTAAAACGCCATACAAGATCCGATTAAAAATTGACCACCGTTCATTTGATTGGCAGATAAACATACACTCAGGCCCTGAATATTTATTACTAAATTTAGATTTGAGTGTGTGAGTAAAGTCTGAGGAGAACGTCGCGTCAGGTCAACTCGGAAACTACACGGCCGGCTAGACAGCACAGGAGCCAACATAAACAAACACAGATTCACTTCAATCGGCAGAGAGAAAAATGTCCAAACCTTTCTCCAGTATATGAGAGTTTGAAACACTAAGAGTATGTTTTCGATCAAATGGAGAAAATAATTTTATTAGCTGCTAAGAGGCTTAACTAGTGACGGGATGGGTTCGTACGCATTTAAGATGAAAGACGTTATTAGGGGAGGCTTAAGTTATAGCGGCAATGGAAAATGAGGAATACATACATACCTGCTGCGTGTATCCCTAGGAAGGGAAATTACAGAGGGGGTAGTGCTAATGGCTTGGATGCATATGTAGCACGTAGTACAACAATTCAAGAGAAAGTCTACTCGAATGTGAGTACAATACAGGAAGAAAGGATTACTACTTACATTTGCAGTTACCTGCTAAACTTGTAAGTTTGAATCTCTCTCTGTGTGTGTGTCTTTGGTGTGGCCACATAAGTAAATACAAGGAAATAGAGAGGGAGGCAAGACATAGAGAGAACAGTCAAGAGGTAGGAATGTAAGGTTGAAGAAAGTACACTGAGTATATTACCGTGTGTAGCAGTATGTACAGATAGCAAAGAAGATATCTATGGTCTCTACACTCGCGTTCTAATCACACTCGTTAATTAAACTGTCTCCCAAAACATCTCAAGAATAATGTACAGGTTCCTTGGGAGTTTCATGATAAACAACGACTGGGACAACGATGCTACCTTCCTTCCGCATAAAAAAGCGAATCACAGAGGAATACACTGTACGTAAGCTCCTGCATGTAACTGGCACATAATCCGTTGCAGTTAGTTATTTAATACCTATATACATAGGATACCCTTACAGACACCTCCATTTACTTTTATTCTTTTACTGCTATAAACTCTCTCCGTAAAGCTTGTTGTATTTGTATACGGAGACTATTCACTATCTCTGTCCGATCGAAAAAGACTTTCTCTCTCTTTCCAAATACACAAACGCATACTTATTGTATTGTAGGTATTAGTTATTGTAGTATATACCCCATATAAGCAGTGTTACAGCACAAGTATCGGTGACATTAGTCAGGAAGCCTTAGAAAAGGAAACTGATATATTCTGAGAGTTTTAATAGTTTACCTAGGAAAACAGAGAGAAATCTCTGGTAGTAAGAGAAAAAACATTAAGTCTTGATTGAGATTTGCGAATGAGATGAGCTCTCAGTGTCTGAGCATTGAAAGGTCCTCTGTTGTAGCCCCTATGTGCGAGAGAGAGAGAGAGTTGGGACAGACGAACTGTTGACTTTGGCCATAGTAGTAGTATGTAAGTAGTACACGTCGAAGAAGAGCAGTGTGGAGAGACTTCTTTGTTTAATGCACGTAACTTTCTACGGAATAGCAATGTTATATCGGTAGTTAGTTACTGTGAGATAGTAGTGTAGATTGTGAGCGGCTGACTCTGTGCATGCTGAGAATAAGGTGGAAAGAGACAGACAAGGAGAGAGGTAGGCGCGGCAGTGCTTTCCCCATAGTCACTAGTAGCTGGTTGAGTCTGTCTGTCTTTTTCCATATTATATTTCCGTAGTGAAGTCAACTAGCTATTATATGAAGCTCAGCTCTTCATTTCAGACTAGTTGAGTCGATATTGGGAATCTATTAAGACCATTAGCCAAAGGGAGCCGTTTTATTAGGAAGATTTCATTGGCGGAGTTGCATGCTTGGAACAATAACGGAGAGAAGGAGCACATTATAGCGGGAGCCATTGCTACAGCCTAGGGCTGCGGAAGAGGCCTCCTGAGACTTAAAACGGAATTGGGATTGATATCGCAACCCACCATTAGTTGCAGTCAAATAAGTTCCCTTGAGATGCCAGTCCAAATTACGACAGAAATTTTTGACGTTGTGCCCAGCCAGACTTCCAACTCTCTCTCTCTCTCTCTCCCACTCTCTCGCAGTATCACCAATTCACCACCACCATCAACTTCAGTGCCATTCTATGTTGAACGAGAGAAAACCTTGCTTTTCTCCTTTCTTCTTCGTCTTCCTGGGCTTTCTCTCTCTCTCTCATCTTCCTCTTGCACTACTACTCTCTCCTCTCTCTCTCATCCACTTGACCGACAAAAAATGCTTGGCACATCCATAGCCAACCAGCCAGTCGTGTGTCATCTCCGAAATCCATGGAGACTCTCGATTCTTTCTTTCATATCCATATCATCCTCCATCTCTTCATTTTATCCTATATCACCCGAATGTCTTCCAGCCAGCCCGCACACACACACATATAAACACTCTACCTGTGCCTTTCTTCCATTGCCACAGACCTCTAGACAGGATAACCCTAAAACCTACTACAACAGTCTTTGTTCTCTCCGTAAACAGCACTATCCATAGAGATGGATGGGATATGTGGTGCAAGAGCTAGTATTACATATTATATACGGGTATGTATATAATATACTGTGTATATATGTTGT
Organism: Plutomurus gul; assembly: GCA_019776185.1. Lineage (NCBI taxonomy): Eukaryota > Metazoa > Arthropoda > Collembola > Entomobryomorpha > Tomoceridae > Plutomurus > Plutomurus gul. Next base: position 7,794 of record JABASC010003917.1, read on the forward strand.
ATTATCCGAGAGAGGCAGAGAGAGAGAGAGAGACGGAGAGCCACTCTTTCTCCATTCCCAACATGCCGCAATTATGATTTATAAGCATAGTGTTTTTTCCTTTCACGGTTATAGAAATGAATGTTCATTTCCCAGTAGGATTTCTTCCCGCATGCATTTGCCAAAGAGATTCTTCGCTTACACTAGAAGAATATCCACTGTTGGAATTGAGTGAGCGCACTCACTTCAGCTTCGTCAAGCTTTCCTTCCGCATATTCTATGCTCTTTTCTAATCAGTCTGCTTGCTTTCTCTCTTTCTTCGTTAATGGTAATTAACAGATCTAGTTTCTGGGAGCCTCTCTCTCGGTGTATGTGTTGTGTGTGTGTGTGGCTTTTGAATAAGTCTGGCTGGATGCAGTGACTAAGTCACAGGACGACGCTACAGGTACGTCCATCCTTCTCCACTTTCCCCATTCCCTCTGCCTTTGCTGTCGTGCTCAAAGTGTCTAATTTCGTAATGCCCACATCTGCAAAGACTCTTCACGCTTCCCTTCATTAAAGAAAGCAGCCTGACTCTTTTCGCATTCTCTAAAGTGCTCCCCATGCAAATTATTATAGGAAGACCATTAACCGACCTGGAATAATTATCGTACGACACCCGGAGCACTTTCAGGCTTTCTATTTGTCACTAATTACTCATTCCAGAGAAAGCATAAATGTATGAACAAGCGGAATGTCTCCATCTCAAAAGTTAACTTACCATTTACCATAACTGAGCTGGACTCGGACCTTATTTTGAATATTTCATGATCCCGTCTTCTACCTTACCTTTCAAGTTTCAATTACCGGCCATGAGATCTATTTGCACTCACTTCGACTTTGCCTACGCTTACTTTCATAATTCGTTTACGAAACACATGAGCTTTACAACTTATAACAAACCTTGAAGTATTATTTTAGGAATCGTTGCAAAAGTCTGCTTCGTACGCAGCACTAACACCTTTGTACACACCCCACACCTACAAACATAGAGTCTCACGCCATACAAATATAATATAATCTCGTGATAACTTCTATTGAAATTATTATTCACAGATCAGGGGCCTTATTCTCATCACTCTCGCAACTTTGCTAGCTAGCAAATGGTGCAGTAAATACCTGAGTAACCTTAGTAATTGCTAGTTAGCAAAGTTACTAGAGTGATGAGAATAAGGCCCCAATTCAGATGTCCGTGTTTTGGTAATGTTTATAGCAATTACTATGGTTATTTTATTGGTTAATGTGATATACAGGTACATAGAAGTTCATGCGGTCAACGTTATTACTGCATATATTATATACAACTACCTAGATTTTTGGTGTGAATCATCTGTGTGAATCGTGGTGGTTGATATGAGTAGTAGTAAACATACTAATAACGCAGTATATTCTCTATCTAACGAAACTACTATGTATGGACATAGAGTAGAACGAAGAATTGTTGGCAGGGTCATTGCTCTCGCTTGTACAATGCACAACCACTCAAAACTTCAACCTTCATTCATTCATCGTAATCGTAGAACCTGTGGTAGTGGCGTAACCACACAGGAGGACAAAGTCCCCCCAAGTAGAGTTGCCCTATACTTTGTGTCACTATTATTACAATCAGCACATTTTATTACTGTTTACCCCACCACTCACCATACCCAAGGAAATGTCCCCCCCCCCGTGTTTACGCTACTGCTCCATATAATTTAACGTTTGGATATGATTGATAAGATGGTTCCCCACAGTTACTAATAGGCACGTTTACCAAAATTACTTTTTTTCGAAACAAATAAAAGTGAGCCACCCTCGTGAGGGTTACGTAGGACTGCGTGCATGTAGTTTTTCTTTTGCAGTGATTGGCAACATTTTTTCTAGAAGCAAAACAGGCAAAAAATTTGCAGTCAAATATGTTTTTAATTTTATTATTTGAAAATATGTGTCCGAATTCTGATTATTAGACCTCTATGGAATTCTGCCTTAAATGTACCCAAGCGTATTTATGCAAAAACGCTTTGGGGTACTGAAGAGTCATCGAGTATTGTTTTCGCAACAAAGAAATTTGTTTGTGTAAACACGTATTTCCTATACAAAAGATAGGCTTTTAATCGAAAAGTTGGAGATTTCGGTAATGCCATTAATATGGCATTACCGAAATGCATTTCCAATTCGTCAAGAGATCATTTTGAATGGAAAAAATAGATTGAAACAATTCAGATTGTAATTTGTAATTATTAAACGCAGTTCAATGAGAAATAAAATAAAATATTTGTACAGATTTTCAACAAAAAATTAAGTAGATTGTTCAACAAAATTTTTCTGTTCCTCCTCCTGTTGCTGGTCAAACTTCATGCTGTGTCCAAGTTTTATGTGTCGGCTCTCATGTACTCTCAAATTAAAGATTGAACCGCTGCTCGCCAAAACTTTGCCACAAAACCGACACTTAAACACTCTTTGCTTGACGTCCGTGCGATGACAGCGCCTATTATGAAGACAGAGATCGAACTGCGTATTAAACAATTTGGGACATTGTTCGCAGGCAAAAGATCTCTCTCCGTGCATTTCCAATTCCAAGTGCCCTTGCACATGACGCTTAAACTGCGAAGGATGCTTAAAATTCTTGCCGCAGTGTTCGCAAACAAAGTCCCGTCCAGCGTGCGAATAACTGTGCCTCTTCAGTTCAACTTTGCGACGAAACATTTTCGGACAGTCGCTGCATTGAAAAGGTTTGAAATCGCTGTGCGTTTGTTCATGTAGTTTCAATACTATTATGGAGGCTAAGAATTTTCCGCATGTTTCACATTGTACTTTACCATTTACATGAAACTCCAGGTGTCTCTGAAGACCGGACTTTGAAGAATACGTGCGGTCGCATTGATTACAGGGGAATAATCTTTTGTTGGAACTGTGTTTGTTTTTCATGTGAGCGTACAGGCCTGTGAACTCTTTGTTGCATAATGTGCACATCTCCTTTTTACCCTCGTGGCGCCACATATGAAGTTTTATGTCTCCATACATCCCCCCACAAATTTCACAGCGAACTCGAGGCCCGTGTACTTTCTTCATGTGCCTTACTAGATAATCGCGTTTGGCTGTGCTGTGTTCACACAATTTGCATTTATAACGACCTCCTGGCCCTCGAGGCGTATAAGCTTTCTTTAAGTCGTCAGAGAGGACCGTGTGCTTTTTCTGTTTGGAATGCAATTTTTCTGTAACAGTTTTGACAAGTTAAAACAATTTTATGTTATAAAATATGTTGCATCCATTTGTATTGTATTTACCGTTTGTCTTCCGAATGGCTTGAATGGATGTCTTCACTGAAGATTTTCTTGCTTGAATTCTTGTACCTGGGTAAAAGTTTGAGAGAAATGAAACCTTCAACCCAACCAATTCAGTTCTCTCATACTCGTACCCAGGGGACACATGCCTGTGTCCCCTGGGTACGAGTATGAGAGAACTCTTTTTTGTGTCTCCCCGAAATACCATATATTAAAAATTATCGACTCGATATCGAAGTTAATAAATCCTATGAAATAAAATGATAGTAAAATAATTTCCTTACTACTACGTGGTTTGTCCAAGGGTAGTGTGGCATCAATATCAAAGGGATCACAATGTTCGTCATCGCCCTGTCCGTTTTGTGTGCAAGTTATATCCGATTTCATTTGAGTTGGGAAAAAGTCGCCTACCGAAGAAATGTTCTGACCACCCTTAAGTTTCCTATTGTTAGCTAAATATGAAAAAATAAATCCCAATTAAAAGGTAAATCAGCTTGGTCTGATTTAAACACTTTCCAAATAATAACAAATCATAAAGAAGTGGACATTTTTTCATGTGAAATTGAGTGAAACAATATCGTGACGTACCAATTCTACTGCAATTCTTTCGTTTTCCCCCTGTTTTCAGGTTTGAGCTAACATCTTTCCCTGAAAAGTAATAGTTAATTATAAGAAATCTTAAAATAGGGTGGAGAGTACGATTTTTAATGTGTGAAATGAGTGAGTGAATATCGTACCAATTCTACTGCTCTTACGCTTTTTCAGTTTATCGCAAAATGAGTTAATATTTTCCTCTGAAAGTTTTTCAATTTTTAGCACAGGTCTCTTTTGCTTATTCAGCTGATCATTTTGACTGAATTTGGAATGGTTTTTTGTTTCTTCTTCTTCTGGAAGCTCACGTTTTACATCCACAAGATCAGTCTCTTCAAATTCAGTTAAAGCGGTTGGGGATCCGAGTGGTGTTTGTAGGTTGTCGTCCTCCACGTTCAAATTTGGAAATAGATCATCGCCCGAATAATTGTCTCCGAGGCGGACCTCCTCCACCGCCTCTGTTTTTATAACTCCCAGCAGTGACTCATTGCGAGAATTTTTTACTTGGTAAACAATTGATTCAATGTGCGATGCATTTTGAAAATTTTGGTGAGCTTTGTAGTTCTCCTCCAACAAAAGTGCACACCCTTCGCAGAAGGCAATGGACACTTGTGATTCATTCTCTGCCTCGTAACACCCTGTTTTCAGTTGATAATGTTGCCACGAATATCCATAAACATACGAAAGAGCGTCCACAATAAATAATTCGTTGAACATACTATTGCAATTTTCTGTGGTCGCAAGTTGAATTGAATGACGTCTCTCATTTGCACAACACGGAGAATTACAATTACCACACATGAACACCAACTCGTCCTCCATAATTATGAAGTTTAATTGAAAAATTAATTAAAATCTCTTCGACATTCGATACCAAATTTCGAAAACAGACACAAACTGTTACATGAATATTGCATACTGCAGTATTTTGAATGCACTTCCTTTCCTTGTCGCAGCTCTCAAGTGGTATTATTGTTTTATTTCACCCCAGCCCCAGCCCACACACTACAGATTTTTCACAGGAAAACATTAGACGGAGAATTCAATCTGTTACTTGGCAACTTCAAGGATCCAGCACTACGTTGCTTGGATACAGACAGTTACACCGTCTAGGAAAACATAGTCATTGCAAACCATTAAAAACTAGAAAAATTTCCTATTGTTTAAAAACGATAGAATTTTTTCCATGATTCCAGCTTATTTTAAAACATTAAATTGAAAGACGAAATAAAATATAAAAGAATTGCTTCAAACAATTAGGGATTATCCATAACGAAAGTCGTTGCTAAAGTTACCGAAATTTAATGTTAAAACAAACATACCGAAATCC
>JABASC010003918.1:0-12989 GCA_019776185.1 Plutomurus gul
TTGTACATTCATAGAAGAGTGATATATGTATGATTAGAATCGCTTATCACTGTATCGCTCGCGCGCGGCTCAGTTAATAATGGTTAAAAAGGAAATGATTAATGCTACAGTATTAGTATATTAGGTATAAAGGTATATATTTGTTTTGACCTTGATCTAAATATATATACAGAATCGGATGAAAACAGCTCTTTGAATTCTCGGGAAACTCGGGAATGATAATGGCTTGTAAATATGTTATCTAAGTAATCAAAGGTAATGATAAACATGACAAATAGCATGTTTTAATGATTTTCTAATGCATTATTTGTTAGAAATTAACATTGTGCAATCTAATCTCGTTACTGCGTTACTTGCGTCACCAATTTGTCAATTGTGAATCAGTGGACACAGGATTTCTCTTTAATTATTCAAGTTCACCTGTCCAAAAACGATGGGCGCTGCAAGAGTTGACTGAAGCATAAATATAAATTTTATTATACCAACGTGAAAGTCCAAATCTATTTTATAAAATGGCTAATGTACAACATACATTCCGGCGACTGTGGCTTATTTTGTGGAAAAATTTGGTACTACGGAAACGACAGTACATTGTGACAGCCCTGGAAATTGCACTCCCCACATTGTTTGCGATTTTAATTGCATATATGCGAAGTCGGACCAACTCGTATAATGGGGGTTCCCAACCTTCCACCTTCTTTCCGGAAGAGCTTGAAGAGGTAGGAAATTAAGTGAACATTTTCTAATAAAAACTATAAAAATCATGAAGCAGATACAAAGTGTGTAGAGGAATATTATATTAATCGTACATAGCACCATGCCTCTATTCTCTGAAATCGCTTCTTCTGTTTCAAAATTTACAATTAATAAATACGATTGTTTTACAGGTTTTAGTTGAAACTGCTAGGTATAGACTAACACAGTCTTATTCGGGTGGCACCGTTTACTTTGGATTCGTTCCAAATACACCAGAAATCAAGAAATTTGTAGAGACTATTGGGGATAACATAATACGCAACAACACGGAGAATACTTCGCCATGTCGGTACCAATCACGCCTATAGTTTTTCATTTGTATTGTATAATATTTGAATTTATTTTAGCTTCTACACTTGTTTAGTGGAATGGAAGGGATTTTCAAGTGAAGCGGAGGTAGAGGCTTTTGCAGCGCAATTTGGACTTAGCCAAGGTGGAAACAGGGATCGTTTCACGGGCGCTCTAATTTTTAACGGGTTGACTTCCGCGTCCTCGGGGTCAGACTACCCGATTAACCATAAAATTTCTTATAAAATTAGACTTGTGGACGGATGGTGGGATACAAGTGAACTTATGCCACCTACGTATGGAGGACCAGGTGTGTTCTTCTATATAGTTCCTTTTGAGCTGTTTGCTATAACACACTCGCAGACTACGTATAATATAGTAAATAGTTGTGAAAAAATTGCATTAATTTAAAGAAGCATTAAATTCTAATAAATTTGACTTTGATATTTCAGGATACATGTGGGAAAATTACAAATCGGGTGGATTTTCCGGCCTGCAAATAGTTATCGACAAAATTTTAATCGAAATTTTGACGAATAAAACCGCGCCCAATAATGTAAGTTCTAGAAATTGAAAGAGGTTGATATTATTCAAAAATTTAAATTTTCTGATTTTTAATGAATTAACATTAAATCACATGCAGGTATCCACCCAAGCGTTCCCCTACCCTGCATATGATGACTTTGATTTCGACACTATATACTTTACACTGCTTCCTCAATTCCTGGTTCTAGGGTTTATTTTCATTGTCCCATCGCTTGTACGCGGAATCGTTTCGGAAAAGGAGACTGGAATTAAGGTTAAATTCAATTAAATTAGGTTGAAAAAAAAGCAAAATTCTTCCCTAATTAAGGAATTGAGTCGTTCATGATTGAGATTGTAGATTTTGCCCTGCGGAAGTTTGTAGTCATAGTTAGTCTGCGTATACCTATTCATGTGCAGGGAGTTCAATATATGCTGCTGTAGCAGTGAAGCAGACTATAATGTACTCTCTGCACCCTGTAAATGTTTTCCTCATTTTTGGCCAAATTGAAACGAAATATCTCGAACTTAGAAAATAACCACGCCGATTTCTGAAAGAGGAGAGAAATCCACCTCAGGTATCGTTGGAATCTTGGCGAGATTATTTTCTGCGTTCACGAAATATTTCAGTTTCAATTTTTGTTAAAAAAATGGATATATTTTTGAAAATATTAAAAAAAATGTGAGTGTTAAAGTCTTAATCTATGTGATACATACTTCCACATAACATACATGGTTACTGAAATAGCTTACTAGATTCAAATTCCATAAAATTCGAAAAAATTGAATTGTCTACAATTGGAAACACGGTCCCGGCCCCAACTTCGGCTCAATTTTTGCACCTTTAAATATATTTTAAAACATTTCAAAAATAGCTTATGTGACAGAACGAACAGAACGAAAAACGCTTGATATGATGTATTAAGTATGATTGCAATCCGAAAGATCGAGGTTTGGGAAAAAAGTCAATCTCAATCATGAGCGACTTCATTGACGATAAATTGAAGCTCACTAACAATCTTAGCCATCGGCCATTTGCAAAACGGCTGTAAGGCAAAGGGGCAAAAGTGTGTTAGAGGTATTATTCAAAGGGCCTCCTGAGATTAAATTTAAGTCAGGGATTCAGATGAAATTTACAGGTCAGATTGATGACGTAAATGAAAATTTTCTGTGTTTTTTTCAATTTTTTGGGGAAGGGGAGGGTGAGATATGAGGGTTTACATTTTAGTGCGTTATATTATTCTTAAAAAAAGTTTTTCCCCGATATTTTTTTTTAAATTTAGCTAATAAGATAGTATCTGAAGGACAGTGTTCCAGCGACAAAATATTCCATTTGGTGAAATACACAAACGTTGAAGACCATCCAAATCCAAAGTGTCACTTGCTTTACTTATTCAGAGACGTTTTGATTAAGTTTGACTTACGACACATTTTGACTGACTCAGTTTTGTGTGTAAATTTAACAATTCATATCTAAATTATCATTTTTATGGATTTTAGTTAAAAAAATTCATGTGGATATAAAATTTGTGTAGTGGAACTTTAATTTCTTTTGGTGTTATTTTTAGTGGAACTTTAATTTCTTTTGGTGTTATTTTTAGTGGAAATTTCAGTTTAAATAGTGGGTCATTAATAGGAGCCTTTAATAATGTGAAATGTTGAAAGTGTAAAATAGTTCTATAATTATTTATCGCTCTCTGCCTTTTGAGATATTTCTCTGCCAGATTTTTCTCCAGGCAACAAGACAACATTAAAAAATGTTCATGTTTTCAATTTAAAACTTATTTGTAATACCTGAACTAAATTGAACTATGCAGGAACTGATGAAAATGACTGGACTACCAAATTGGATGTAAGTTTGCGGTTCTAAGAACAAAATATAATTTTAAATGTGGTGATAATTCATGAATATTTGAATGTTTTCAAGGCACTGGCTGGGCTGGATGCTCAACTCTTTAATAGTGCTAATCTTTAGCATTACAATAGTCGTCATTCTCTTTTTCGTGCCATTCAATTCCACCAGCGGGGCTCTAATTGGGAACAGCGATCCAAGTGTTTGGTGGTTTGTCTTACTTCTTTATATCATCTGGGCAACTAGTTACTGTTTCCTGATATCATCGTTTTTTGAACGACGTAAGTGTCATGATTACAACAATCTGTTTTTTCCCCAATGGAACTCCAAAGGTATCACTTAAATGCTTCGAAATCTATACCAACTTGTACTATCGGCTTTCATGAAAATCCACGGAAAAAAGCGTAAAATTTCAGCCAAAATAAACCGCTCTGAAATCTGGATTCCCATTAAAAACAGATTATAAGGACTAGTAGTAAATAAAGTTGTAACATATTTTCTCTTCTACAAACTAATTCTTCAAAGAATTTACGTACAAATAACTACAATTATGATTATTCAGCCACATTGGCCACCACCGTGGGAATCGTATTGTGGTTGGTTACATACTATGGCGTCGCTTATCCTTTAGAGAGTGGATATGAAAACCAATCACTAAGTTCCAAGCTGCTCCTTTGTTTGTGTCCAAATATGGCTTTTCATTATGCTCTGAAGGTCATGAGTTCTTTTGAGGGCAGAAGTAAGTAATTAATTCATTACAAGATATTGACTTTTTATTGCTTCAATGTGTAAATGAATATTTCCTGTGGATTGTGTAGAAGTCGGAGCCCAGTGGAGAAATATGGGTGAAGAAGTTAGTTCAGTCGATTCCCTGACACTGGGTTATGTTCTCCTGATGATGGTTGTCTGTACAATACTTTATACGTTACTAGCCATGTATTTTGAAAGTATTATTCCAACAAAACATGGAGTCAGAAAGCCTTGGTACTTTATTTTTATGGTAATTTCAGAAATTTTTATGTCTATTATAGTACCATGACATTCTGTAAACTATATACACACCTATTTTGTGTGGGCTTTCACAGCCTTCAACATGGGGTCTGCGGAAGAAACGTGCGATATCTGATGATATTGCAGAACTTAGAAGAGGCGCCACAAAAGCCGGAGAAGGAGAAAGTTTTGAAAGAGTTCCTCCAGGAGGTAAGGTGGGAATGGAGATTTTAAAACTCAGAAAGGAGTTTGGTCCTCAGAAAGTTGCGGTTGATGACGTGTCTTTGAAAGTATACGAAGGGCAGATTTTCTGCCTGCTAGGACATAATGGTGCCGGTAAGTTTTAGAAAGATGTACCTATTTAAGTAAAAATTATTTTTGAATTTACTCTATAAGTTATTCGTATTGTTTCAGGAAAAACCACAACAACATCAATCATCACTGGTAATATATAAATACAACACTTTAATTACATTTAACTATCGGCACTATATTCCCTTGCTTAAAAATACAGGTATGTTGGGTCCCACAAGTGGTACAGCGTTGATAAATGGTCTTGATATACGTACTGAAATGGATGCAGTTAGACAAAATTTGGGTTTGTGTCCCCAACATAACTTGCTCTTCTCAAAATTAACGGTCGCTGAACATTTAAAATTCTTTGGAATGGTAGGAAGTTTAAAAATAATTTAGGGAAATCCTGTCAGAAGTGTTTCATCATTACATAATGTAATTATTTCCTTTCAAGGTAAAAGGGTTGACGAGCGGAGAAGCCAGCCACCAGATACCGGATTTAATCAGAAAACTAAATTTCGAGGAAAAAGCGAACGCTTTAGCAATGTCGCTCTCTGGTGGTCAGAAACGAAAACTTTCTCTAGGTTGTGCCATTATTGGAGGATCAAAGGTAACTGAATAAAAAACCTTTGAGAAATTGGGGTTCGAGTTTTAATGTGTAATATGTTTTGGGTGTTCAGGTTCTCTTCCTTGATGAATGCAGTTCCGGTTTAGATCCAGAAGCTAGACGGATAATTTGGGATTTATTGTTGGAAATTCGAAGTGAAAGAACGATAATATTAACAACTCATTTCTTGGAAGAAGCTGATGTTTTAGGGGACAGAATTGCTATCATGGCAAGTGGAAAAGTTCAATGTTGCGGGAGCCCTATGTTTCTCAAGAAATATTACGGTATTATTTATTTCTAAAATAAGTAATAAAAATGGCCTTGGTGGTTACAATTTTGGTGAAATATCTATTCAGGGACTGGTTACACACTTTCTTTGACCTTGGCATCGGATGGAGACCCAAACCAAGTACTCCAAATGATTCAGAAACATATACCTTCAGCTTTTATTAAATCTAGAGCAAACGGAGAGCTCGTAAAGCTAGAGATAACACTACCATCTGAAAACAACAATTCGTCACACTTTCCTACGTTATTCTCCGATTTGCTGTCTAAGCAGGTAGTGCTGAAAATTGAAGACATTGGAATTGCATTGACAACTATGGATGAAGTTTTTATCAAGTAAGAAAGCTCGTCAATGTATTTATAATTATTATAATTATTATTATTATTAAACAGACAAAGCTGATAATAGATTTTATGTAGAGTGGATGAGTTGAGCCATGCAACTTTTAATCCTGGAACTACGATAAATTTGGAAGCAGATGCCAAAGGTAATTCTGAATACATTTAAGCGTTCAGGGAACTTTTAAATTCAATTCGCTTGTACAACATAATCGTTCTTAAGGGTCGACGAAATCTTCCGGATTGAACCTTTTTGCAAATCAGTTTTGGGGATTGCTTTTAAAAAAGATACTGTACTCCATGAGACGATGGAAGTTTACATTGATTCAAGTGAGTCATCGTTTTATGCTTTGATTTTTTTAAATGAACTCCAATTTGATAAAAAATCTCAACCCATTTTTATGGATACAGATGGTACTTCCGATTCTGCTAGTCATAGGTGCAATTCTCATTACGAACGTAATATACAATGAAGGTGGCAGTCAGCCTCCGCTAACTATGTCTCTTTCATCCTACCGCAATCAAATTGTACTTTACACCACTGCCCCCGATTCACAGGTAACCAATGCAATTGCCTCCAAAATATCAATAGTAAAATAAATAGCAAAACGGTAAAATGTTAATTGGAATTTTGTTAGGCTATTGGGACCGCGTATGCAGAACGAGTGGGCGCTGCTGCGAGACCTCTATCCCCAGACAGTAATTTGACGTTGACTCTATTGCAGCTTGGTGAAGATGATGTAGATATATACAAGCGACGATATGTTGCTGCTGCTGCCATTGATTCTGTAAACATAAAAGCAATGCACTCAACAGTTGCCCCCCATAGTGCTCCACTTGCCATCAGTCTTGCTACGAACGCAATGTTACAACACCTGGATTCGAATAAAGGCTTTTCAATTGAAACAACCAACCACCCACTAGATGACTCTTGGCGAGCAATTTACCGAGCAACTGATGCCACGTTTACAGAAGTAACTCCATTTGTACTTGGAGTACTGTTGTCAATTGGATTGTCCCTTTTTGCAGCAAGTTTTATCGTGATGCCTGTCGAAGAGCGGATATGTCAGTCTAAACAGCTGCAGTTAATGTCAGGGGTGAACCCTTTTCTGTACTGGGGTGCCGCATTTCTCTGGGATTACTTTCTGATGTTGATTTGTATTGGAGTGATAGTTGCCTGCTTTCCAATCTTTGAGACTTATAGCGCATTTACTAATAATGGCGGAGCGGGTAATAAGCATTTTAATAATTATTAACTAAGGGATCAACCATTTATCTACCAAACCAAGTTTCTTTTCTTGCCTTAATGTTCAATTCATCGTGTCCGACATTATTACAGGAGCGATTTGCTTAATCATGGTGGCTTACGGAATTGGAGCAGTTAGTTTCTCTTATTTACTGAGCCTTGTAGCTAAATCACCAGCTGCAGGATTCGCAATGGTGACAATAATCCATGTGATCACGGGTAATTCAGTTACAACGACTTCATTTCAATTCAACGACGATTAACAGAGGGGTCAATGAAATGATATATCCAGGTCTTTGGATTCAGATTGTATTAAAATGGGTGGACGGCGAACCCCAAGTCATTTACAATGTTTATAGTTTGGAATGAAATACTATTCTGTTAAATGACTTTTGTCATAACAATATTCATTATTCAGCAATATGTAATGCTCAATCATATTGTTCTGGTGTATTTGCAGGCACTGCTTTCGCTCTTGGTGTTTTTGCTTTGCAAGATGACATAGAGATGGAATCTGTTGCGGCAACTTGCGGTTGGATTGGTCGTCTATTCCCAACCTATGGAATTTCCAAAGCCACAATGACTTACGCGAAGATATCGACCCAAAATAGCAGATGCAATGTAATGACCCAAGAAATTAAAAATCTCTTATGCAGACCTGATCTCGATCTTTACAATGCAGAAGAATTACAGGCATGTTGTGGTAAGGTGAACCTTATTTGGAACCATTCCCGAAACCATTCCCGAAACCATTCCCGAAACCATTCCATTCACTGCGATGAGCTAAAACCTAATCGGCCTATTTAATTTGCTCTCCCAATAATTTTAAATCTATGATGCTACTGTAAAATCAGAAATAATTACTTATCCAACATATTCGTAGATAATTGCAACGATCTTGGTGTAAAATGCTTCAAGCCTCAGCCGTATCTAGTATGGTCGATTGTGGATACGACTTATTCGGGTGACCAGGTTCACTGGAATAAACCAACGGTTCCCGGTGTCGGACAAGAGCTAATTTTTATATTCATCATGTCCATTGTCTACACGATTGTTTTAATTTTCGTTGAATTTGGGTACGCAAAGAGACTATTGAACGCATTTGTAAAACAACAAAATGTAACCTTTGTGACAAATTGCACTGACGATGACGTGAAGTCTGAGACTGACCGAGTGAAACATCTTGTAAAAGAGGGTAAAACCTTACGATGCACTCAAAAAGATAGTCTAAACAGTTTTACGAATAATTAATTAACATGTGTATACCATATTGCAGGGAACACAGCAGAAGACGCTATTGTAGTGGACGAACTGTGTAAAAGTTTTGGAACTTTTTCCGCAGTTTCCAAATTAACCTTTGGTGTTCACCACGGAGAATGTTTCGGTCTACTTGGAGTAAATGGCGCTGGTTCGTTTCCAATTTTACCCACAGTTTAGTTTTCATCCACGGTCACAGAATTTTCCTTTTTATAAAATCTATTTATTATATTATTATTTTATTTATAGGTAAAACAACGTCATTCAGAATGCTAACCGGTGATGAAATAATCTCAAATGGAAATTCATTCATGAATCGAAATTCTTTGCAAGGAAATCGTAAAACATTTCTCAGCAGTATTGGTTATTGCCCACAATTTGACGGAATTATTGGTGTACTTACGGGGAAGGAAATGCTCATGATATTTGCAAGACTTCGAGGAATCAAAATCTCCGATGTGTCTTTAGAAGCTGAGAAATGGCTTACTAGAATGGGTTGGAATACGTTTTCTTATTACATATATTATGGATTCACTGTAATACATGGTTCAATGTATTGAGAGTATCCAAGACTGCACACCATCACAATGAAGTTGAGTAGCTAAGATCGTTTGTCCCCATTTTTAATTTCATGGAGGCACTGGTAGTTCGCGGCCAGGTTCTTAAAGCATTCTATTATTATTACTTGACAAGGTAACTATATATTTCTCTGGCAAAGGGGGACAAATTACCATTTTACGCTGAATTTTTGCGGAAAACATAAAATGAACAAAATTTCTACAAAGGTGACATTTACCATTTTAGACCAGAGTATATACAAATGAAATGTTGGCTAAATTAGCTTACATTTTCGGATATTTTTGCTTTGAATGAACAGTTCGTCGTCGGTTCGGATTTTTTCAAAATGCTCTCTTCAAGTGTTGTGAAAGACAATGCAAGTGCTAGTGCCTTTTTTCCAAGCATTCTCTGTGGGAGTTATTATAACTTTCCACAATCGTGGTTACCCTGACCTGTAGGTATCAATTGACCTCCAGCTATTATTTTTATAAAGACCCATCAGTTATATATTATTATCAGATTTTTTTTAAAGTTTTTGATCCAGAATTGGAACCATTGGTTATGGAGTCTTCACAATCTGTCACGAGTACTTTTGGTTGGTACCCTTCTCCTGTTGTATTTTTAATCGTTTTAAAAAAAAAAGTGTATTCTGGCTCATCTTCATTCATGGAAACCCTAATTCTAAATGGGTGAAAGCATCTGTGTTCTCAGATGTTCCAACAAGGAGAACTGGAAAACTTCCCCTTGTCTATTAGGAAAACTTGCACTTGCATTGGCTTTTAAAAGACTTATGTAAGCATGTAATTTGTGTTGTAATAAGAGGAAAATATTTCAAATTACCACCGGAAGTTAGCAATTGGTCAGTAACGCAAACTTAGAAGAGACCTAAACTCTTGCCAAAAAGGCTTTTGTTGTACAATAACTGACTACTGTAATATTGTGTTCTACAATTTTTATATAATTTTGTCTAATATTCATCTAATCTTGATTCAAGTTGTTTTTAATTTACTTATGTCCTTCCATAAATAAATTTTTTGAGGCGACATCTTTATATAGGTACAAAACTCTATAGGTCATGTATCGGTTTTCTATAGGCCATGGTTCTTCAACATCTATCGGCACATTCAGTAATGGCTACAGTAATCTAAGAGGTATCGATTGTGAATAACTATAGGGCACTTTAATAATATCTCGTGCAATTTGCAGTTGCAAGTCCTACATCCTTCTCTTAGGGGATATACATTAATGACGTCCCCATGTGAAGGGGAAGTTGGTAGTTTGATAACGAGCAATGATTTGGGGGGTCTAACAAATGATGATGTCACCTATGTTAAAAGCTTCGTATACCTCTGATGTTTATGATTATATGACGAAATGATTATATGGGAGGGGGTTCGGAAGATTCCGATTGAAGGTCGCCATGGGGTTGAAAATTGCCATTTTGCTGACGACATGAATGTATTGCTCCTTGGTGGTTATAAGCCCTTTAAACAACTTTTATTTCAAGCTTAAGCATTTGTTGAATGAACAGGTTTATCGCAAAGTGGTAATGTACAATGCCATAAATATTCTGGAGGAATGAAGAGACGTTTAAGCGCTGCCATGGCAATGATAGGTGATCCCCCCGTTGTGTTCCTCGACGAGCCAACCTCGGGAGTAGATGCTGTTTCAAGGAGACAATTTTGGAACATCATTTCTTCTCTTCGAGATGCTGGTCAAGCTATTGTGTTGACTTCCCACAGGTAAGAAATAAGATTTTGATCGAGAGACAAAGGTAAACTCGTCCTTAACTTCAATTCACATTTGCTTTCTTGTCAAATAGTATGGAAGAGTGTGAATTCCTCTGCAATCGACTTGGTATTATGGTCAACGGTGAATTGCAGTGTTTAGGAGGAGTCCAACATCTCAAGAACAAATTCGCCCAAGGGTACAGTCTCACAATAAGACTTAGACAAATGGCCACTACTGCTGGTCAATCGATTGAAGGCTTGGGTTATCTTACTGCACTGGTTCAACACGTGACTAATCAGTTCCAACCATGCAGTTTGAAAGATCATCATCAGGTATGATTGATACAATCCCTATCAATTGATAAAGATGAAGTCGACTGATTTAATTGTCATTACGAACTGTATTTAGAACACGATGCAGTTCCATATCGAGTCAACCAAAATGAAATGGGACCAACTGTTTGAGACGATGGAAAGGATCAAATCCCAATTCAACGAATACATCGAAGAATATTCTATACAGCAAACTACATTGGAAGAAGTGTTTTTATCTTTTGCTAGAAAACAGTACGTAGAGTCGAGGCAAGTAAACGCATCTGCCTGCAGTAAATTATTCCATTTTGTGACTGCATGTTTTTAGTGTAATGGTTGGTAATAGGTTGTAATGGTACTCGTTGTCAATATTCCGTTTTTATTTTAAATGATTATTGGGGCTTCCTTAAAAACGTTATTTTATGTTGCATGGGGGAGGGTGGGGATAAATGTGTGCGTTACGTAACACGAGCAATGGTCGAACGTTTTCAGAAATTTTAAAAATTGATTTCGAGTAAACCATTGGGTTTCTTTATATCCCCATATTCCGTACGTATGAGAAAAATTAAATGTATTATATAGATGACATTCTCGCATACAAAATTAAACTGAAAGGTGGTTGTGCATCACACACATCGATCATTAATTGTAAGATGTGGTATCCCGTACCCTAACCTAATAAGAATAGTGACAACTTAAATAATAATCATAAAGTCAGCGTCACGTTGCAAATTAAAATGTTGTTTTATTAGAAATAATAAATCTGCAAACATATTGTTTGTCTAATCTATCTGGCTAATTATGAGATGGATACATCCGCACATCCATGAAAAGTTTCTTGAGGACCGCATCCAATTGCATATTGTTCATCTCCGCACGAACCCCACGTATTACCTGAAAATAAAAAATAAATATTTTTTTGAATTATTTGTTTCATTGAATGACTCAACATTTCCATAATTAATTTGATTACACCACGTTTGAATTGAAATAATCTTATTTATCACCTGTTCTATAATTCCATTGAATAACACATGTAGAGCATTTAACACCAGCAGGGAGTTTGACGGAATAGTTGAAAGTTCTTGGCGGTCCAGTAATGGGATACTTTGTTCCGCTACCATCTGCCAACGGCAGTACGTGCTTGTCATAACAGGATTGTTCCAAATGGGATATGGTGTCGTCATTAGCACATAACCTCAGCTCCAAGTATCCCAAATGAGTTTGTGTAAGTTGTACCGAAAGTGGAATTACCTAGAAAACATCCAAATTCTTGATTTGGTTGCTTCGAAAATACAGCAGTACGAAATTAACACCAAATGTTTTGAACATCATATCATGAAGTACCTGTCCCACTTTATAATTTCGTACGATGATTCCCCTACCGTACGTTCCTCCATCCTCATTAGCTCGGGGTTGAGGATCATTATATGGGTCTCCACATATAAGATTATTTATTTTCATACGTGGTGTGATCAAATTAATTATGGAAATGTTGAGTCATTCAATGAAACTTATAATTCAAAAAAAAAATTTTTATTTTCAGGTAATACGTGGGGTTCGTGCGGAGATGAAAAATATGCAATTGGATGCGGTCCTCAAGAAACTTTTCATGGATGTGCGGATGTATCCATCTCATAATTAGCCAGCTTACCACAAATATGTGTGCAGATTTATTATTTCTAATAAAAACCTTTTAATTTATAACGTGACGCTGACTTTATAATAATTATTTTTGTTATCACTATTCTTATTAGGTTAGGGTACGGGATACCCATACATGTAACTTGGGATCCGAGTTCACACTCAAGCTCACACTCATTTTCAGTTGAACCCTACGCTCACTCACGCTCACTCTTTTTGAGCTCAACTGTGCGCTCGCACTCACGCTCACACTCTTTTTGAGCTCAACTGTGCGCTCGCACTCACGCTCACACTCTTTTTGAGCTCAAC
>JABASC010003919.1:0-12988 GCA_019776185.1 Plutomurus gul
GCACAGTCGTTTTTGTAAGAAAAAGCATTAGAAATTGTTTTAATGAATTTTTGCATTAGTTACGCATATTTTACATGCATATGGCGGAAATGGTTCATTTCGTGAAACTGGGTTTATGACGGCCTTGGAATTTTCTCAAAAAAATTTAATATCCCATAGATCGCATCTCCCACACTATTGTAACAGGATTGGAACGGCTTTGTCTGTAAGACCAAGTCGTTGAGATGAATATTCTCCAGTTTTTTTTACCAATTCCAATCGCACTTACAATTCAAAGGGGAAATAGAATTTTTTCCACTATTTTTTCATTCTTCCACGACTTTAAAGCCAACGATTGGGCATCTTTAATTCTGCGCTGCTTTATAAGTAGCGATTGTCATTGGTGGATGTGGTGAACGTGAAATTGTACGACTCTGAAGCATTGCCGTAAAGCTACGGCAATGTTAAAGTGGAGGCAGTGCAAGAGTAATGCAATTAGCAATTAGTATTCAACTGTGGGAAAGGAGACTAATCGAACCGACTCTCATTACAGTGGCTAATGCAAAAACAAGGAGAAGAGAAGAAGGAAATTGAGGGAAAAAAGGTAATTCGTGTCAGAGACACGGAGGGAAAACAAAATAGGGCAGATGTGGACTGGAGATGTGACACTGGAAGACACAGTGGCTGTGCTACAGTGCAGTACACTGTATATGGAAAAGGAAGAAGAGGGCAATTGTATAGGAATGAGAGATAGATAGATGTTGTCAGTTAAGTGAAGAGACTTTAATCAAAAAGAAGCAAGTGGAATTTAGAGGTTGCTGGCATCGGGTCATAATGATAATGAAACTTTCCCCTTCGGTCGTCGTCCAATCCGGTATCCAATTCCATCCCTTTCCCATTTCTATTTCCATCTGCATATTACGTATACCTACGAACCTCCGTGTAGTCGTAGTATACATGCAGCTACAGTTGTCTACGCTGTCTACGCTGCTGTCGGAGTCACAGCCCAAGAAAGGGATTCCTCGTAGTACGCACTTCAATATCTGATTGTGACCATTCTATTGAACAATAAATGCAATTCTGAACAACTTTCTCCATATATTCACTGAAAGACATGTGTATCGTTTCCCCATTTGCTTAACTCCATTTGATTATATTAGACCAACAGAGAGATACCCAAAATAGCTACCACCCGCATGCAAATAAACATCCACTGCAACCTGAATTGCAGTAAATAAGGAAATAGAGAAGTCGGAAGAATTACCCGTAACTTTATTTCCACCGGGAACAAATGTAAAGCACATAGACTTTCTCCATCCTATCATTTCTACATATAACAGAAGCAACCCTATCAAAAGCCATTCAATTCACTTTCACGCTGATCAGCAACGTGTGTACCTTCAAAAGATGGAAATAGTTGCACAGCTGTTCTTGTTGGTCGACTCAGAATGCACTATGATATTGTTCCCAGAGAAAATTACTGCTTAATACACAATCAGATAGAGTTCATTATCATGGTCACATTTTGGGGTTGAGTGCACTCGTATTATGGAGTTGGCGGCTGAAACGTGTAGGGGGATACTTTTATAACCCCTGCAAATGTTACGTGTCTGCACACGCACCAGAATCAACGGCAAACTCAGATGATTGTCTCTCTCTCTCTCTCATTCTCTCACTGCTTCCGATACGATCGATATTTCCAATTGAAAAACATATAATGAACGAAGGCTCATAGCAAACATTTATTTTTAACGGATATCTGTAATTACGCAATGCTGTGCTACGGTCACAGTGTAAATAAAGAGGCTGCTGAGAAGAGTGAGTGAGTGAGTGAAGGAGAGGAATGGAGAGAAAAGATTTCTGTAGTGTGTGGGGGTAGGATTTCAGCGTGCACACTGCGAGCGAGAGCGAGATTCTCTTGTTCAATTGAAAGTATTGGTAGAAGGAGAGCAGCAGAGCATTGTCGCCACCCTCTTTGTTTCTGTTGACATTGTTCGCCACTCAGTGAAGCGACACTGATTTGCTGGAGGAAAAAAGTTTTTCGATCACATCATGTAACGTGATATGGAGGACGAGAAAAGGGAATAGAGAGAAATTGCCAGAGTTAAACTGAAGGAAGGACAATTTTCTGCCGCAGCCATGCAAGGGATGGATGTAATTGAGATGAGAGAGAGAACGAGACACACACACACAGAGGTGCTATACATATATTCTATACAAAGTTACAGATTCAAGTGAACTCATTGCTCATTTTCCCACTATGCCAAAATTCCTTCAAGAACGGGCGAGACGAGAATCGAACCTATAGTACAAAGTGTTGTATTATATAGAAGAGAGTAAATGGGAGGTGGTTATTATGGCTAAAAGTGGCCTCCTACTCAAAATACGCTGCTAAGCACCGAATTCTGGGAAAGTAAGCAAAAAGTATATATAGCAAAATCAGCAGAAGGCAAGAAGGGAGTGAGTGACCACTGAAATGAGAACAAGTCATACACGTTTGTAGGTATAAGTGATGCGGCCGAGAAAAAACAAAATACGCTGCTAAGCACCGAATTCGGGGAAAGTAAGCAAAAAGTATATATAGCAAAATCAGCAGAAGGCAAGAAGGGAGTGAGTGACCACTGAAATGAGAACAAGTCATACACGTTTGTAGGTATAAGTGATGTGGCCGAGAAAAAGACAATGGGATGAAATTGGGGACAGAAGAGAAGAAGAAGAAGAAGAAGAAGAGAACAGGAGAGGGACAAGACACAGCAGCAGGAAGAATGAATGGGAGTCGGAGAAGAAAAGTAAAAGACGAGCACAGGGACAGAGATGCAGACATGAATGAATATGTCCAGTTAGCAATGAAACGCGCTCAGCCGAAAAACAACACGACTTGTAAAAGAAGAAGCTCGCTCTGCGATCCACAGAAGAACAAGTTCGGGCAGCCAACATTGGAGTTTGAATTCGAAAAGCTGCAGGCCTTCTCTTGACAATTCTAAAGGGATCTTCTAACTGTGAGCAAGAAGGGAAGGTCTCCGTGGCTTCACTTGATCTCAAAGTCCCAACTCGACTCTCTCGCCAACAAGAAGAAAAGCAACGACTCGTGTGTACTTTTGTCGATATTTGTTTTCCCGTCGATGCTCACGTCCAATGACTTCCCTTCACTTGACTTCAATGCAATTCCATATCCACTGCCATTGCCAAGTCCAATTCTATTAAGGCATATCCGCAATTCTGCCCATTCCTTCTCCTCAAACACCATATAAACAGAGCAAGAGAGAGAGAGAGAGACAGAGACACGTACACACTCGCTCAACTATTTTTCAATAGCATCACATCCCATTTCTATTTCCACCATAACTACATATCGTAATACACGTCCTAATACATTCTGCAAATACACAAGTGCGTACACCACTTACTACTACAATCATCTTTACCTTTTCCATCATTCTCATATAATTTATACTCACTTATTGTGTGTCTGTGTCTGTGCGTGTTTGTGTGTGTGCCCGCCTTCTCTTCAAGAGCATCTTACTATAATATTAGTATTCTACACATCTGCCCATCCATCCGACCACAATGTGTATTTACCTTTCTCCATGTACTCACTGAGAAGGAAGACATAGTACTTTCACCATGTTATGTCAGACAACCTTGACTTTGTTCGAGTCGACTTAAAGTGACGTAAAGTGGGAAGATGGGGATTAATTGGCCTGATAATCTTATCAGAAGGTGCACTACTAGTAC
This sequence comes from Plutomurus gul, assembly GCA_019776185.1. Classification (NCBI taxonomy): domain Eukaryota; kingdom Metazoa; phylum Arthropoda; class Collembola; order Entomobryomorpha; family Tomoceridae; genus Plutomurus; species Plutomurus gul. The sequence goes on from JABASC010003919.1 coordinate 3,715, forward strand.
ACAGTGGCCACCTGGCCCGCCAGAACTCTAAGCAGCCAACTACTGCATGCTTACTACAAATAGTAAAATGTATGTACATATATACAAGACACGAGGAGTAATATGTTAGCAGACTGATTTCTGTGTGTCTGTTGACAAGGAACATGACTCATCGTCATCACAGAGAAAAGGAACAGGTGGTCTGGTCTTGTCTGGTCTTGTCTGGGAGGAAATGTCATCGCTCCTCATTCATTTTGCACGATAAGAGTGAAAGGAGCTTACAAGAGTATTAAAGTCTTTCGAGAAAGTCGGTGAAATTGATAAAGGCTTTCGTGCACCGGACTCATTTTCTCAACTCGGCTCAACTCCACTCCACCTTCACTGCCAACATTTCACATCATCTCACACACACAATCCAACTCAATGACGACCACCGCTACTCACTCACTATCCCCTCTCTATACTTATTCCGTATGCACACACACACACACACACACACTAACTTACATATATCTGTATACTGTTCTCTATTGAGATGTATGTACAGGTACTACTAATAGCTCGTCTGTAAAGTCAACTGTTAGCATACTCGCTCTTCGATTATTTATTAAACGTATCTTCTCCATCGGACTATGAACTGATGCTTCTGAGCATCAGATCTTTTATCCATACTATGAATTAGTACGTAGCAACAACAACTACTACGCACACATACCGGTAATAATATGTAAAGTACGTGTAGTGGTGCAGTAGGAGGAGAAAGCAGTTGAAGAATGGGGAAAACTACTCTGGATGGTCTAATAGATGTCTTTCCGGCTGATAAATGTCTCTGAAATGTAATTATGAGAGAAAGTTTAGTTTGTTACCTGGGAAGAGGGAGGATGCGGTGATGTTAGTCAGATTGAAGAGAAGGGCGAGCAGCCCAATGAGCACAATAGACAGTCTTCCTCGTCGTCCGTCCACCATCATCTTTCTCATTTCATTCTCTTTGGCGGATACACAAACACGACCGCGCACCTTTCATTCAATTCCTGCAACACACCAAATTATCCCTACTAATGACTTGTCCCAGTTAATTTCAAATTACGAATGTTTCATGACTGCAACAGTTCCTTTCTCCAGTACAGACTTTCCTTTATGATTGCAAGTAGTGAGCAAATAAGAAAATACCACGAATTTCACTGGCAGCAGTAATTTCAGCAGGTTCTTCGTCTCTACCAGTGAGTCTAATGGCATTTACGTGCTTTACTCCAGTTTCCACAATTTTTATCCGAAGCACCGCCGGCGGAGCAGCCACTCTCTACAGAATAATGTGGAGCAAGAAGAGATCGGAGTGGGCGATATGAAAATATGCAAGGAAACATGTTGGCAAGTGATAAATGGTCTTTGCTTACAATACTTATTGCGAAACTGAAAATAAGCTTTGTGTACTGTTTGCTTGCTTTCCGTTTAACTTCTTTCTCCCTCCCCTCTGACTCTGTATCTTTCACCCACCGGCTCACAGTATCTTTCACAACACACACAACTAGCTGCGACAATGTAAATTCTCAGTCTGTCATCAGAGTTTAATTCTTGCAAGAAACTGTCCACTTCGTTTCGTCATATGACAAATGGACGAATTTTATTGTGTCTGTCTCACAGTCTCTCAGTCTATTCATTGCACTCCCAGTCCCCTGTACAATATAGAGTACTACGAAGACTATTTTTAGAATGTATTACAACATCAACGAGTACTGCGTGTCCTGTGTGTGTGTGAATGGAGAATTGTACGCCAATGCCACGATGCTCATCCAGGAGATGCCGGAGAATTCGAACCACTTTCCATAGTTAATACTCCCTATGAATATATCGAGAAAGGGAAGTTGGTAGGACGACACGGAGACTACTGTCCTTCACCCATTCTGCTAAGATACTGCGACAGTGGAAATTCTGTAGTGAAAGAGAAGAGAAAGGCAGGGAAGAGACGACAAGAATTGTCAAAAGAGTCTCGTCACAGTTCAACCCCACAAGAGAAAGCGTGCAGAACGGGAAATACTTGAATAAAGGCTCGGGGCGATATGATCCCAGGGATTTCACAATTCTTCCATTCTGAATCAATTGATTTTCGGAACAAATTCTTTTCAATTTTCCCTTTCGGTGGTGGAATTCAGCTGATTTCTCGTTTGTGTTTATGCTCAAGAGGTAGACGAGTGAGTGTGCAGAGTGTCCTGCGAGTGACGATGAAGCGAGTGACGACTAACGACTGATAGGACACCGTGTGAGTCTGACTAATAAATGTTCCGGCATCCGAACTGCCTCTAGTCACACTCAGAACCACCGAGACAAGGAAACTGCTCTCATTCCAATCCAATTCTTCCGTCCGTTCTCACAGACTCTGTTGTCTTGGTCTCTCTGTGTTCTACTGTGCAATGTAGATACGAGTACGGATATCGGCCACTGTGAATTAACTATGTTAAAGTGTGGCGGAGAGAGTTGAACTGGCTTCTTCTTGGTTCCTCTGCCTATCGGAACTATGCGATGACTGTAATGTCGGGGCAGCACTAAAGGAATCCGAAGGAAGACTGCCGCTGCTGCTGCAGAGTGAACAGAAGCAACCCCCATGCACACGGACTGCACACGGTAAAAGAGCACAGAGCACTCGAGCACTTTCCCCCGTTTACGTGTCGGATGCCAGCTCTCACTCTCACTCACTCTTTCTCACTCAGAGTACAAGCACACCGTCAGCAGGCTTTACACACACACACAAGTGATTGCATGGGATGGATGGGGACGATTCTCTTCTTGCCTTCTTCCACTCACTCTTTCTCCTCCTGCTCATCATCAGCTCTGCTCTCCCAGCTACAACACAGACACCATCAGCCCTATAGTATTTAACATATGCTCAGTATGATCTTTCACTTTATTCTTTCACGTGTATACTTTTTACTACCTTTATGCCTATTTACAGCACATTAGGTAAAAGGATATGTGTTTGTAGTAGAAGTATGTATGCCTTTCCCCCCACTTCATAGGATCCACTCTAATCTTTGTCGTAAATTGTGGAACAGTTGAGGCAACTATTTCCTTCAAGATCGTAAAATAATTGAGCCGGATTGTTATTACGGTATAACGGCCTGAAGGGATAGTGCATGAGTAGTTCCGCTCTTAGAGAGATCTAGTATTCACTATATTATTATATGCATGGGAACAGTGTCATTCTATTTACTCAAGTGCATCTGCATGGGTAATGTTAGTTACGAGGGACAGTGAAAGGTCACCGGTTTTAAATATCTTTCTCGTCCGCCCACATTGCGCTCCGTTCTGTTGTCAATTGCATTATCGTAAAATTCCTTCAGCTGGAAAGGTGTCTAAGGTTTACAAATTTATCGAATATAATGTGCACTTTGGAAAAGAATGTCCATCACAGAGCTTTCTAATGGTAAAAATTTTCCGTGAAAGGACCTGAAAGTCCGGCTGTGAATGAAGCCAAATTGACAAAGTTGACGACCTCAATGCGAGATGGGAGATTAAAGTCATTGAAATTACACTGCAAATCAATGTTGAACATGTGTAACTTCATACTTCACAGTATTTCTACTAAAGAATGAACTGTAAGAAAATTAAGGTTGCTTCACCTATGAAAGAAAGTTGATTCGTGCTCGAATATTTTTCACACCCCTTATTCTTACTATGGGGAACGTTTCTTGATTTCGTGCAAGTGCGTGAAGAACCAAGAATGAATTTCAGCAACACCACATTGACGTTATATCAAGGCTGCCATATTATTTACTTGAAATAAAAAGTAGTCGAAATTAAGAATATTTTGCAATGCTGAAACAACATCGAATCAACAATCCTTTTAAATTTGTTTTTTTTATTAAAGAGAACACCCAATTATTTAGCGCTAAAAATATTCTTCCCAAATTATATTTTAATTTGGAAATTGGTGAAGTAGGACATTAATATTGTTTGGAGCACGTACAGTTAGATGTAGGTTTCAGATTGATATTGTATTTAATTCAATTTGTCAGTTTGAGAAGGAAGGAGCATTTTCCCTAAATCCTATTGCATATTGGTACAGTAGTAATTCCTTTTTGGTATTGATGATGCAATGACTGACTTTCGCCCACGTACTCATCTCAATGTAACACCTTTCAGGACGCATTTCCCCTAATTATGGTGATTCGGTCTGACTGACCTGGCCCTCGCAACCAAATCCCTCAGATCTCTCTGATTTCTTCACTCGACCGCTTTTTTTCAACTGTGCAGGGGAATTCAATTGGCTCCCGCCAATCAGTCTCAACTCAACTTTAAAATTCTATTTTTGCATTCTGGATCCCTGTAGGTCCAAATTGTTTGTTACACTTCACTTCTCTCTTTCTCCTCCACTTTTCTCATGTGCTCGTCTTGTGGTTGCACTTACTCATTCCCATTATGAATCGTACAGCATTTCCCATTTCACTTTCTCGATTTGCTCATCAATAATCAAAGAATAGAATCTGCAGTCAAGTAAGATGCTGTGAAGCAAACGGAATATTTGAATCTTCTGAAGATGTTAGTAGATGGTGGATGTCCGTTTGCATTTTCCATCTCACTTCATCAAAAATGCAGAGTTGGAAGTCATTACGGCTCCTTCACACTTAATTAACAGCAAGTCTGTCGAAAAAGAGAACAGTCTGTCACTTTGGACGAAATCCATTTGCAGCAGTGACAATGATGGACGGACTGGGTATTTACACAGCCTTTTACGGAAGGCAGACATGAGTAATGCGTCCGTATCAGAACTGCGTAAACTTATAGGGACACCTAATAACGTGTACAGTGCTGGTCTAATGCTATTCCTGCGATTAGCTGTAAACAGAACAACAAATAATTGGAAAGGGTCATTAGACCTTCAGCAGAGTAAACAGCAGGAGGTGGAAATGGTGAACCTAAGTATATGAATGTCAGGCTAATGCAATGGACAAGTGCAGTGTACGACCAGCTCAATATCTTGAAATTACAATGGAGGGTTGGAAAATAAGAGACTGCACAAGCGGGTAGGAAGTTGTCAAGTAAATCGGTCCGACTGAACGAAAAGTGGTGGTGGAATGCATTGGATCCGTGGAAGCAATAGATTGGCATCTACAGAACCGAACAGAGAGACCGTGTGAATGATTAGAATTGGACCACATGTGGGTGCTTCTTTCCGGTTCGCTAATTAAACTTATTTACTGATCAGTAGAGTACAGTCTGCACCAACAGCCAACCGAAATTCAGTTTTCTATCTTAACTGCTCCTCACTTGTGCTGCAGAGATGAATACCGCATTGCCACTATGTGCAGGGTGCGAGCATAACTTATGCACACTGGAAATAAATACTGGTCATTTCGTGCACTATATGTATAACGTTTCCGTATGCTCTGAAAGTTTTCAATTTCCAATGTACTTCTGTGTGGTTCGTGAAAAATTGATTATTTATGCACAAGATGTTTAATGGCAGGCACAACCACCACGGCGACCATTACGCAATTACTTACCGTCATTATAGTAAATAAAGGGAATAGGTAGCTACCAGAGGGTGTCTACCTTTAAGAAGGCAACGTAGAAATAATGAAGAGAGTCGGAGAGAGAGTAAGTGGAGGCTTTTCTCCGCGATGTCATTGATTGTGAATGTGTATGTAGTGGTGGTGGTTGGTGGACTGTGTTGTAGCAGTCGGAGGAAGTAGCATCTGCCACTTTAATTAACAAACGACCAGAGTAAATGGGACGAAGACGACACCAGCAGGCATGTTCACCCATATAGATACTCTGTAGTCTATGTAAAAATCTATGTACAAGTAACTCGATACAATGTCATCATTATTCCAGTTAACTTCCTACTCGTAAGTACACAAGACACATGCATTTAGTGTAAAGTAAGCTCTCGAGGTTTCCGAATAGGTACGCTTACAAGAATGTATATAAGTGGGCAGCTCTATCAGCAATCAGCCCTTTCACATACGAAAACAATGCTTAGATATGTATGTACAGGTTTATAATGTGTGTTTAAGAGCAGAAGTAGTGTGGGTTGGGAATTTTTTAATTTGTTCAACCGGAGAACTCAAACTGATTTACATTGTGAGAATGTTGGGATAATCGGAAACAAGAAAGGATACGAATCCATCGGAATCAATTATATAAGTGTTCCAGGGAAAATGCATTTAGTGTAACAACTGTTTTCGCTATAGAAAAGATCAATTGCCATTATTGTCTCCTTGTAAATGTGCAGATATTGATTGGCTAATAACCGTGAGAGAGTCAATTTCCACATTATACAAAGGACACAGTTTGTTTTTTCTTACTTCTTGTCATGCATTACAAATACCAAAATGGATTTTCTACCATAATGCACGAACTGACCACCAACGCCATCAAAACAGTTTAGTGATTATCTAAATCCTGCGATGAATGAAAGTTTGAGAAGTATAATTCCAAACTGGCAGTAGAATTTAAAAAAGATAACAAATATTTGTTTATATTTACTCTAAATTTGTAATAAAAAGATTGTAAAAGTTTCTAATTTTATTTTCTGTCTGGTAAAAAGTGTATTTTAGCAAAATGGGTGAAGAAGCCGATTATAAGAAGGAAAATGACACTGAAACTTCTGTTAAACTGATTTCTCAGAAACATGCGATGGTGCGTGCCAATAAGGAAAAGGCTGTTGCTGAACTGCTAAAAATAAAGGCAATTGTTATTACGGGTACATTACTTTAAATATAAATACAGTTTTGTTTTGTTCGTTTTCGTTTTCAGTAGTTAACTATTAAAGAGCACGATAATAATTGAATTTTTTGGTTTAGAGGAAGCACGGACCAATGAGAAAGCCGGCGAGCTGTGCATAGCAGAACAAAATTTGCGGTCATTAAATGAACAGTACTACTATGCGAAAAAAGGTTTTGACGAAAAGGAAGAAGAAAAGGCGGAGATTATTAGAGAACTTGTTAAAAGTGAATTGAGCTTGATCGCAATGAAAGAGAAAATTAAAAATATTAAAAATATTCGTCAAAATACTTTAAAAGTGCAACAGAATCACCGGGAAAAATTAAAAACTGACGCTACTGGTGAATATCCTGAATACGAAGGACTCCTTCAAAGTGTCGATAAACTTCAAGATTTGAGTAAGTTGTTAATACAATACGATACTAATTCTGGTAATTATAATTTTTGAAGTTAGATATATTCCGTGCTTATACTTCTAGTATACTATGAAAAGGTTCATTTGTGACTCTAAATTATGAATTAACAGAATTGCGTTTAGACTGTGGTGAGTCCGAACTACAAGGTGTAATCGACGGGACAACGCTTAATGAAACCCAGAGCAAAATCAGCGCTGTCCACGATGCGATGGCTCAATTGGAAATGAACAGCAACACTCTCTTGGTGGAGATTGACGAAAAGAGGGAATTAATAGAAACTATTCAGGTTCAAATGCAAATGGACGAGGTTTGTCTGCTCCTTATATTATATATTCATATCGTAGTCACCAAAAATACGTTTTTATTACAATTTGCATAAATGGATAGTAATTAGCACTTTGAACGTTGCCTACTCACAGCGAAGCACACAAGCTTTGTATTCACACGCATCTAATGTTGATAGTTAGCGTACCTACTTACAATAATTAATGAAATAATATTGGTTCATGATGCATTATAGAACCAGCATCAGGCTCGGATGAGGAAGCTACAAAAGCAGTTGCAGGACTTAGAATCAAATGAAAATCAAATGAAAATTAAATAATTATTTTTATTCCTAATTTGTTTTATCACATGTGTGTCTATTTTATTGGTTTTGAGTTTATTAATTTATTTTAATACCAAGTTCTTTGCGTTTACCTTTCAACAACCGAACAAAATCCGACAATAAAGTGAATAAAGCTGTGAAATGAAAAATAATATTCATGGAAGTCGGGAATATTTCTGTATCTGGTGTGCAAGTGTATCATATACATTCTGCATCGTCAGGGGAAAGGATACTTTGGTTCACAGCACACATTATAATATGAGTATGGAGTAAGTGTCTACCCAGTTCCTTTGCCAGTAAGTAGGGACTTGTTGTAGTAAGAGTAGAGCTTTAGTGTTGACAGTGGTGATACAGTGAGTAGGACCAATGACAGGGCGTGTTAGTGTTGCATTGGAAAGATGGGAATAAAAAGTCCATACAGAGACACAGTAGGAAAGTTTGACATCTATTATGTATGATGATGTAGCAGCTGGTGCTACGGTGGTGCGAGTACTCTTGCTATTTTTTGGCCAACCAGCCCCGCCATCGGGAGAGACTCGGCAAGAAGGTATTCTTGAATATGATTATGATATTCCACGCAATATATCTTGGACAAGATGTATTCAAAGTACGTGTACTTGACAAGATTACGCGAGCTGGACTGATTTATCAACGAACTTTGCACACTTTTATCACCTCTTGTCTTCTCTTGCCACTTTCCATTTGCACAATAGGCAGTGGCAGTCGAGTTCACCCACACCATACAACCAAGGCACAAGGCACACAATCTCCCTTCATATACCATACCACACTTTTCCATCTCCCACCCTTAATACTCCTATTGTCTTCCTTCATATTTGCATATACGCAGTGTCATATGTACCTCTACGCTTACCTATATATTATGTACATACACTATACACACACAAATGCAGAACACTTCGCGGAACTATGCATCTCACAGACATTACCATGGAATACTGCATGCAAATCCTCTAGTTGTTTGTAGAGATACAGACAGACACTTTTAGCATCATTTATGTATTACTATAGGCACTGATAGGCACTATAATATTACCATATGGATGAATATGTCGGAATAGAGGAAGAAAAGCACTTCCTGTCCTACTTTGAGTACTCTGTGAACGAAATCTCCCTTTCAGTGTAATTCGTAGGTATTCTCATCATCTGAAGAAGTTATCCATCCTTCCTCTTTCACCGTCTTCACTCGGGTGTCGAAATCAATGTAAAACTGTAATTTTTTAAAATATTGATTTAATATTTGACGAAGCGATAATAACTATGTCAGATTGAAATGAGCATTTCGGGGGGAAATCTAAATATAAATACGCGGGATACCGATGCCACAAATTTTGAAGTACACTGTTGTATTATTACTGAATTTGTTGCCCTTGAAATTGCAATTATTATTCTCTTAGGATGCACTTAAATATATATGTATTGTATAAAGTGCATCTTTCATCTGTTATCGTGTTTATTTCTCCGTGTATCACTACAAATGCAGCAACTCACTCCCAGTGAAAGATAAACACTAACATTGATGGTATTAAGA
>JABASC010003920.1:0-12988 GCA_019776185.1 Plutomurus gul
CAGAGCAGTGGAGCAGTCAGTCGATGTATTTATATTGATGTATAGTTTTCGTCAGGATCCCTAAATGCGAATCCAATTCAATTCATCTTGTTCAGTGTTTTTATGGGAGTGAGCAGGCCTGTTCTGGCAATGTCCTGCTTCGTTATTCCATTCATTCGAAACCTTTCGGCCTTCTTTTGCTGACTTGTGCTAATTTGTAATTGAGGCAGGCGGCAAGCGGATGTTCACTGTACACATGCATGAAATGTGAACTTGATTAATTTGATATGACAGAGATTTATTCCCAGTATCTATTTCTGATACAATAATGTGATGTGCTCCACTATTCATACTTTGACTTCTACCACACGTATGTGTGTACCGGTTATATGCTTGATCTCTATATCTATACGTACATGTATCTAGGATTCTGTCGCTTGTGTTGTTGTTCCCCGTGAGTATATTTTCCCGGTCTGGTCGATGACATGACATGTGGTGCTCCTCCTTTATTACAGTATATGTATAAACATGTGTGTACAGTATTCGGTAATTTTTTTATGTTGTTTGACTCACTGTAGATATATGAAGTACCTGTATCCCTACGAGTGTGAAAAGAAGCACTTGAGCACTCCGGCGGAATTGCAGGCAGCGATTGATGGGAACCGGAGAGAAGGACGAAGGGCGTCCTATGGTCCTTATCCTGACATGGTAAGTCCCTATATGGTGAGTTATCTTCTTCCATAAGGGAAAACATTACGTTTCGATTTATTACATATCTCCATATGTAAACTATTGTAAAGTTAACACTCTTCTCCTGTGCACTCGGTCTGTATTCTGTTATGAAATCAACGTGAAAAGTATGCCAAATAATAAATCAGGTGAGGTAGACCAACCAAAGAAATTATATTCGCTGACGAAACATGAAATGTTTCGTAATAAGCATCTGCCCCTCGGTTCTCAGTGTGCGGTAGAGAATAATTGTGCTTATCAAAAAGAGTTGTTGGTTGTTGTAAACTTCTTGTCAGTTAGGAACCACTGATTTTCACAGCATCTTTTACAATGCCTCTTTACGTAATGCAGTTGGTGTGCAACTCCTGATCTGTCTTCTAATCTAATAAAGATGTACAGTGAGAAACTGCCTTCGGTCAAACTGGATGAATCGTTACTCTGTGTAGTAAGTATAAAGCAGAGGCGGTGGTTCAGTGATGTATTATTCTGGTGGCATTCATTTACGATTGAAGGAGGTTACCAGCAATAAAACAATTTCATAAAACTGCACCGTAGCTCATCCATAAAAGATGTTGTAACATTTTAGATTCTCATTGACTCAATGGATTTGCAATTGTAATTAATTTTGCATTCCTTCAGCAGAGAGGTTATCAATCGCTTTAATTCACTACAGCAAGATATTTGCTAATGATTTTTTAGCCTTAACAAAAAATTGATGGCTGGATTTTTTTTAATCGTAAAGATGGAGGGTTAGTAAACTTGAGGTGTAATATATGTATCATAAGATAAACTGTTATGTTAGTTGGGAGTCAGATAAAACTTGGCTGCGTAAACAGTTGGATAAACAAAGAGGGAGGAAGTCCACCAAGATAAAATACTTTTTGATAGTTCCTTGTACGTAAGTATTAGGAAAAGAGATATTCACTGTAGGTAGATGTAGGCATTTACCAACAGAATACATTGTTGCAATATTATTTGATAGGAAGAGAGAGAGAGAGAGAGACAGAGGTGGAGGAGGGCACAGGAAGTGTGAAGGGTGGGAATACCAAAACAAATCTGAAGAAATCGAAACGGTTATTTATAATCTCTGTTTGTTTGTTTGATTGAACAGATTTCACCACTGAGTCTTGTGGGGGGAAGACCTCAAATGAACGGAAATGGTAGCTCTCATCCTATGCATTCAACAAGTAAGTGTGCATTAAATTAAATCTCCATTACGGCTACCAACCAATTACTTTCTCACATCTCAAATCACATTTACATCTATATAGAGAAGAGAACGTGCATTCCCTGTATAAACGCAGTTGTTGGCTAATAATGTACGCAATGTGCGTTTCTTGTGTATATGTATATGGGGTAATATTTGGGAATACTGCAGATTCATATTAATAAGAAGAAATAGATTCATGATATTAAATGTGTGTCGCACACATGTGTCTAATCGGCAGGTGTTTGCCAACGTCGACTCGACTAACTAAGGTTGATTGTGATTGCTGAAATGCCCTGTCACACTTAATTTGAACGTTCTCGTCTGCTCAAAGGGTGTTTGTACATATTACGAAGAATTTTCCCACATACAGGGGTTTGGTACAACACACACCGCAGTAGATATGTATCTATATACATAATGTAATTTTAAATCGAGATTTAAATTCGGGAATGTGTTAAAGGAAACAGAATGTTGTGTTGTGATGTGTTAGCTACTTGAATACACAGCAAGAAAGTTTGTAGGAGACAGAAAAGAGAGAAAAGCTCGTAAGCTGACATTTAATAATAAAGTGTGTAGAATGTGTACTGGTGGTGGTGGTGGTAGGGGCAGTATAAGTATAATACTACATGTAGCCAAAGTGTTTTTCCAAGTTGGAGCAAGTATGAAAATGAAATGGAGACATAGACATCGAGAATGAGAGTTGAAAACATTCACATCGAGGAACATTCGTACACAGTGGGATAAATGTAGGATGTCTAAACAGAGCTGTGGCACCTATAATTATAATTTTGATATCTCCCTTCGTGACTCTCATTTGCTTCTTTTTACGACTTTATTTTGAACGCGTGTTTTTCTACCGACTTTTACGGCTTTGGGTTCTCCGCTACTTATCTGAGCAGTTTGGAATTGGAAAGAAAGCTCTCTATCTCTAAAACACGTCTTCAACGTTAACTTTAACCGTGTGTGCACTGTGTTCTGTCTGTGCACAGAGAATTCTAGCACCTATATAATATCGTGCAATATCTGGCCATGTATCGATGAGCTCAGCTCTAAGGGATGTTTAATGGTTTGTGAGTATTCGTATGTTAGTTCACCTCCTACCTTTCGTTTATGTTTACAGTTTTTTGATCACACTTCTTCTGTCGTAGGTCTGTCTGTCTATTTTGCCCAGATTTCACATGATGAGCTACTACAACGGCGAGACAAGATCCGCACTCCTCCCGCTGCTGCTGTAAAATATTGTGGAATAAATTCCACATGTTTGACTCATCTTGTACTTTTACAATTTTGATAATATAATTAGTGTTTAAACATCTGGCAGTTTTGTAGTAGGCCATGCCAAACCGATCCCGCCGCACTACCACCGCATTATAGACAATAAATTGCACTGCACCTACTAACTGATATATCTGTATAGTATTAAGTATATTGCATTGCGTATATTTGTAGAGCCTTGCTAATCTGTCTGAATAGTTTACAGCAGAAGGCTGTGGGAATAATTTATTTTCCTTCCATGCCCCAACAACTATACACACGATAAATAATTGAGATGGATTAATTCGAATTGGATTGTGTTAGATTGAGCGAGAAATGTTATTAATCTCTCTTGGCTCCTGTGTCGGCATCACTAGCATAAATATGCAGATGGTGAGCGTGTGAGGCCAATCGTTACACACATTTACAACTGATAAAATTTTAATTGATTGTCTTCCCAGTTTATTGCACTTGCCATGAGAAATGCATTTACAATGGGAATAATTTTTCTCAAGACAGATTTCCTGTGTGTATTTGTTGTAACAGTTTAGTTACATACTTTACAGGGGTTGGGGGAAAAGAAGAAGCGGAGAGGAGCCTACGACAAAGAGACTTAATTCTCTTAATTCTCCACTGCATTGTAAATGGCACATGGTCGCTAGGTTGATTTTTTTTCACCCGACGAAATAATGAAATGTACGTGCAGCTCTGGTTTTGTAGAAATATCTGAAACCCATGTACCCGTCGCAAATTGAGGGAGTAGTGCAGATATATACTTATACCTATAAACTAGTACAACGAGAGTACAGTAGAACACTTACAGGCAGTTACTGTGGAATGAAATGAAAATGTAATGAAACAAAATGAAAGTGCACCTTGAGACTGACTTTGACTGGGCTGTTATGTATTTTAGGTAGTGGTGAGCCATTTCATTCCATCAATACGAGCTAATAGTCTGGTCGTTGGTAGGCCAGCGAAAGGAAATTGCCAGACTGCGCGATGAATAAATCCAGAGTCGTAAAAATTTTATATCATTATTCTGCACAGCCCGCAAACTCATATAGTGTAGTAATAAATGAAAAGTTTAGTTACTGACAACGCTCAGAGGGCTAAAAAGAGTATTAGCACAAGCACAACCCTTCTTCTGTGTTTGGTTTCGTTGGTGCTTCAGCATTTATTATTTTCCATGTACTCCACGTATTTACGTACTATTTGGCTTTACAAGTGTATGCATATATAGGTAGGCAAATATTTAGTGTGTACGTAAATAGTGTGATGACTCGCTCACTCCTTGTATTTTAGTAAGCATAGTGAAATATAAAAGAAAGAGTTGTTGGGTTACTTTACTACGCTACAACACTGTGTCCATGTTTGTATTCTCTGTATTAGTACTTTGCTGACTGACTTCAGATTTTAATGTAAAAATGCGATGGAGCCACCTTTACTGGTAGTACCTACTGCTCTGCTATATAATCGCGTCTTATTATCGTGGCTTTTTTGAGGGGAAAATAAATTAGAACATACGAGTAACATGAAATGAACTGTTCCACAGTAAAACTCTCTCTCTCTCTCTTCTTTCTTTATCATTAGCGTATCTGGAGGATTCTTTCGGTTTTTACTTTTATGCATTATTTATGGCAGTGTGCACATCAAATGAAATCCTTTTATCATGAGCTACTAATACGAATGGCAGGCCAATTGGCCGTTGCGAAGTCAATAAAAAGGCAGCTAAAGGAGGAGTAAGCACCGAATCGTACCATCTACCGCTCAGACCATTATTTTTTGATGCAGGCCAAAACTTAACTTTTTGCACACTTACTTTATCTGAAAACTGCCGCCCACAAGATCCAAATGCCTGCATTATGTAATAATTAAGGGAATTTCAGTTGACGGGCACAACGCACCAAAAGTTGTCCAGAGAGTTCGCAGATTAGCTGGGAACGCGAAGTGTAACATTTTAAGGGCAGCGTCAGAATATTATTATTTTATTATTCTGAATTCCTTTTGTTATGTTGTGTACACAAGTTTAGCGTGTGGGGAGTGGGGAGTCATGCAGCAGCCACTGGCACTGACTGTGTATTTCTGTAAAGTTGTTTTCGAGCATCTTGACTCACAGATGAGAAGATGCGATATTATTTCATACCGTGCAGTGCGCATTTCTTTTCTTTTGACAGGACAGGTAGTTGTGGATGAAATAATAAATTTAACAATTGAGCGCGTTCTATTATAATAATATCTCGCATCGCATCTCTGCAATGTTTTCTGCTGTTGATGCTGATGCTGAATGTGCGCAGTATTGGTTGAATGTGAATAAAATGATGTGTAGGAGAATGCAGGTGGATCTGAGATCAAGTTAACAGTTTCATGGTATTTGCTTTGTTTGATGTGTTTGTTGTTGAGTGTGACATATCATTATTTTGATGATTTTGTTTACGTTTCCCATGAGTTCTTTGTCCTATTTATCTCCAGTCTTCAGTGATTGTAGGCTATAAAATTATTACTTGTTGGCGATGTAGAGATCGGAACGTTCGAGCAATGTCCTCAATACAATAATTAATTTTTAAACTGTTAACTGCA
This sequence comes from Plutomurus gul, assembly GCA_019776185.1. Lineage (NCBI taxonomy): Eukaryota > Metazoa > Arthropoda > Collembola > Entomobryomorpha > Tomoceridae > Plutomurus > Plutomurus gul. Next base: position 5,750 of record JABASC010003920.1, read on the forward strand.
CACCTTTATTTTCTTTAGTGGATCCGTACTGTAAAAAATTATTTACTTTGCTTCGAATGTTACTGTGACGTGTCTGTCTGTGTCATTCTCCAACAACATTTTTGATCACCGCATGAAAAACCGTTTGATGCGGTGAATGAGCTCCGGACGTTAGTAGAGCATAATTAATTTTGACTACTTTATTTGTGCTCCCATCGTGCATTACTGCTAATTAGCTAGAAAGAAAATGCCGCAATGTCAGAATTCACTTAGATAAACAACAAAAACAGGATGTGAAGGATCAAATGTTTAATAGATTCGTCTCTGCCAGTTACTTCTGCTACTTTGCTGCGCTTGTCAGATTCGTGTTGAACGCTTCAAGCGATAAGATGAGAGTATCAACTGTAATTTTTGTTTGTCAATAAGAAGTCAACATGCAAAACTGTGCGCCATAGCGAATCTTCGTTCTCAAAATAACTATATAGCAAAAAAAAAGTCAGCATTTGGATTGTTAAGCATTAATATGTGTGCTACATGGTAGTAAAAGATGTTTTCCTTCCTTTTTTGTCGCAGGTCCAAATTCACCACCGAACTCTTCGTCAACACCGAACGCTCGGGAAGCATTAGCAGCACTAGAGTTGTCAAGACTAACACTTTGGAATTTGTACGGAGGAGCGGCTGGACTGCCAACGGATCCGAAAGCTCCACCGCAACAAGAAGCCCTGAATCTTGAAGTTCCTACCAGAAATTCCGAAGGTGCACATACGCCCAAGGTTCCTTTGCACTCCAATAACGCCGTTCCCACATCTCCAAGATCGACAATTTTCACGGTACTTTTCCCCCCATTTAAAATGCATGCTAACTAATTGTGAGTACTGTAGTACCTGAGTACAACCTGTTTTCAATGCAAGAAATTTTTTCACTGAATGGAATTATTTTTCTGTTTTCATGCAGCCGGAGAAGGAGAATGGGAAACGGCACGATCGGCATGATCACCACACAAACAGTCATAATAATCACAATGCACCTCCACCGCCAAAAAGAATGGCACTAGATGAGCCAGAAACACCTGTATCTCGAATGTCCTCCGCTCCCCCCATCCACGGCACTCACATAAAGATCAATTCTCGAGGGGATGGTCGCAGCGGAGACACCTCTCTCGTCGTGTCAATGGAAATCAATGGGATAATGTACCAGGGGGTCCTTTTCGCTCAGAACGCGAATGCAACCCGCGTCGTTTAATTTAATCTCCGTATGCAAGTGCAATGTCAACAATCTGCAATATTATTCGTCTAAGGACTTTGATGTACAATGCTACTACAATACACACTACACACTAGAATAGAAGATGTTCGTCTGACAGACACAAATTATTAATATCATTGTACATAATATCATAACTACTACAAAGAGGCTCAAGCGTCTGCCTCGTCTGCCTGTTATGAATGTGACGTGCAGCCACAAGTTGGAAAATGCTAGGCCACAACAACAAAGAATCAAAAAGGTGTTTTTGTTCATTTTTTTAAAAAAAAGTTACTGGATTTTATAGTAATGATAGATTACTTTACAGCCATTATGTGTACTGTACATATTTATAGAGAGCTACAATAATTTTTACTATAAACTCTCGTCTAATCATCAAGTAGTTTTTGTTATAATCAACTATTTACTAGTTACTGCAATAGTTTCAGAGGTGAGAATCGTGAATACTATAAACTATTGAGAATATTGTGTATTTGGCTAATTACTAAATATAGGGAACTACTACTACTATACTACACTGTATCACAATTGAATTGAAAGTATTCACATTCACTATATTATATTGTTGGTGTGTTGGCTGTGTATTTAGCTTAAATTAATTGTTTTTTATTTATCTAGTGAGTGCACATCTAACTGAATGAATAGCTAGTAGGAATAGTTGGAAGCTACTACTAGGAAATCATACTAGAGGAAAGCAAAGCGGTGGTTTTGATAGTTACAAGAACGTAGTGTCGTAATATATTATTATTCTCTTAATATTATTATTATGTGAAAAATAAGGACTTGAATTGATTTTGTTTTTATATACACACATACATACACATACAATACATACAAACAATATTATTGCATTTATTACTGTACTGTACTGTATTTTTATCGTCCGTCACTGTTCATGATCTCTGCTGAGTCAAGCAACTTTTTGTAGAATTAGCATTCAAAACTATGTGAGGTATCAAGTACTGTAACTGTATTGTAATGTCAACTCTAATATTACCAGTAGTAAGTAGCTACTACATATTATATAATATGGTTAATAAGAGATACAAGTTAGAGTTAATCATGTTAGCAACAACTTACTCTAGCATTTAGACTTAAAATTATCTTTCCATTATTGCGTCGTGCAGTTCTTAAGCTATTAGGATCTGTAGTGTGTAGACGTGTAGACGACATGTCGATTTCCAATATGACTGTCTCCTTTGGACTGTGGAGCTAATTATAATCAAAATTACATAGTCAAGTCCCAGAGATTATTAGCTGAGCAATAACATTCGTTGGAATTGAATTGAATTTGATAAAAGAGCTCATAGGATGAGCTATGAAGTCTATGAGCACGCTATTATTTAATAAGATTGAGAAGCAGGGACGTAGTTGTAAAGGTGAGAGAGGAGGGAGAGACATGTTGTCCGTAGTCTCCATGTTTGTACTGTAATATACATATTTATGTAGAAAAAATCGTAAGTCAACTATACACACACACTAACAACAACAGCACAGAACTGTAGATTACATTTCAACTATTAAATAGTTATACTAATAATCTTGTATTTAATTGAAAAACTGTATAAGAACTTTTCCACATTTAAGTAGTTCCGTGTTTGAATGTTGTCGTAGGGCCACCACATACTGAACCGTTAGTTTAAGTTTTAAACGCGTGCGTGGAGTAATTAGCAACAGATCGTACTGTACGAGTATTCGAATAATTCTTCATAGCATTCTAGAAAGTATTACTAATCGTGAGTCTCCGATTATGACGATTATTACCATAATGTATTAAAAAGGGGTTGATTTGCATCGACAATCGCACATTGCGTTGACTGTCGGGAAATTATTATGTAATCTATTACTTGTACTGTTGTACGACGATTATCTTACAATGATACCTTATACCTACATACATTAGCAATTTTAGTATTAACTATTATTAATGTATCACAATTATGATTACTACAGATGCTGCTAATAATAGAAGAGATTCCGAGGGAGTGGAATTCTCTCGGCAACTAAAACAATTACCATGTACACTATATTATAATAGCCGAGTGTTTTTTGAAAAGTTTGTTTAATAAATGGAAGTATGAACGACAAAGGATTTGTGTTGCTTTTGTGAACATAATTTACCTATTAAAGTAATATGTGGATAAAATAGCCGAGTGTTTTTTGAAAAGTTTGTTTAATAAATGGAAGTATGAACGACAAAGGATTTGTGTTGCTTTTGTGAACATAATTTACCTATTAAAAGTAATATGTGGATAATGACGCAAAATTTCTAAAACTCCTATCTGCTTTATTCTTAGAACAATACGTACAACAACTATAAATCATTATATAGCAGTTGAAATTATGAAAAGAGAGCAGTTAACTTATAAAATAATATATGCAAATAATACATCTAAATGCAAATAATACATCTAGACTGCTACGCTTCATTTGTAAGTTTGTCAATTGTTTTTATTTTATCAGTCTCTTTGTGCGATTGAAATGTGTGAGATGTTTAAGTGGTTGTACAGAAAAATGATTATTGATAATCTAACAATAGGTATCTTATAAAATTACCTCCCTAAAAAACACCTCACCAAAATGTCCATTAATTCAACTTGACCTAGGTATTAATTCTTTGTTGGCATCTTTGGCTTAATTGTAGTTTTTGTAGAAGAAGATTTTCTAGGCATGCAGAAGCATCTTCTTTTCCCATCAATTTCACTCGTGCAAATTCTTGTTGGTCCCCTAATGAATTTTGGGTGGAGCGTAGCATACGATTTGCAAGCATTTGAGCATCGACTTCTGGGTGTTGTTGATTTACAGTCGTAATTTACAGCCGCACCCGTCGTTAGCTAAACACAATCAAATAATTATGCACGAGTGGGTTATATTTATACACACAAGACACAACGAAAGCTAGTCGGAACACAATGCAAGGTGGATTCGCTTTACTCCTTTTTTATATTTAGATTACGACTGCATTATTCATAATTTACTTTGTCCGTTTTGCAAGAGCAAACTCCAAGTTCCTTGGAGCAAATTGTCTCTTCCTTGAGACAAAATCCGTGGCAGGCAGAGTGGTCGCCCCGATTTTTATCTTTTCCGCAAAAGTTATAGGTATCATCACCCAAAGCCAGCGTTTGATTTTGTGCATCCTAAATCAGAATTCGCAAATTAAATGGGTGAATCAGAAAATAATATTTAATATCAAATTTTCCTTACCAAAAATGAGATGAATGGGAGAATGCACAAAGCAATTTTCAAGAGCATTCCTCTCATCGTGCTACAGGAAAGTATTTTTGGAAATAAATTATTACTGAAAGAGCGCTTGAAATGGGCTCTTATTCAGTCGATTCTTGGTTTTATACAATATTCCATATTAACAAATTGTGCCAGCCTTACGCAACTTGGGCGCTTCCAATCGATACCACAGTGTCATTGAGACAATGTAATGGCCAGGCCAACAAATGAATATTCAGTCAATACTTTGGTAATTAATCCATGTGCGCATAATATAAATTAGTTCCATAACTGTAATAAACGATAATAATGTGGATCAAATTATGTCAGTGGCTCACCATTAGCAAATCTTCCTTCCTGTTTTATGACAATATGTCTGACTGATTTTGGGTCATTTTAGGACTAAAGATTTATTAACACATCGGAACCGGAATATTTTTTTTCCACTTGTGAGGTCTTCACATTGACGTTAGGGCGTTTACAGAGTCAAGAACATAATGCATACTTTGAAATACATACTTGGAAATGCTATGAAACATTTGATTAAGGTCAAGGGTCTAACACAACAATAAATGTGAAATGCACGGAATTAATGATATGCTGTATAGATCTATATTATAGAGTTTTCCATTAAAAGCAATTGGTAATTCACAATTATTGTGTAAACAGAACATCGAGAATTGGATAAGTTTGTGGTCGAAATTCTGGCCGTAAAAAATGTCTGTAAGATCTTTCTATTCGGCTCATAATAATAATCTATCAGAATACAATGACGAATACATTTACTCCAATTTGATGTCCCCAATTTGATGTAATACATGTGTGTGGACCATGGACCACACCACTGTTTCAGCCTCTCGCAAGTGACAAGCGGAACATTGTCACTAGAACTGTACGAATACCGCCCACCTCTAACTAAGATGAGTTAATGCAATTGTATTTTGTATTGTGCACGGCATTGCCTTAACAGCTTCCATAACCATCTTGTGAACAGAAAATTGGTTTGCAACATTAAATAAATATACATTCAATAAAATTCTGCCACGATAAATCTGTTTTCACTTCTTTTTTCATAAATTATAAATTGCACTTTAACATGGATTATTGTTTGCCTAAAACCCACATAGATGTATTTGATGCATTAAAGTTTTGCTGAATAATTGTGTAGATTTTAATTTTTTGTGACTATAAAAAATGTAAAGTTAGAATTTTTAATTGTTCAACAGTGTGCAATATTTAAATCGATCTGATTTTCCTGATGCTCTGCCTTTGTTGGTACTTTCTCGCATCTCGAAGTGACGATGAATTCTGAGATCAGTAACTGTTAGCATGTGGCGGGAAAATCAGAGGCAAATGTCTTCTTGTAGTGTAGTCAGTGTAGTGTAGTAGTGAGTAGTGTAGTTGGTGTTTTATCACTTTTTTAATGAAAAATTCAGTTAATTAAATTATGAGTGCGGTAATTGATAGCTTCATACTTCAAACACAAATTTGAAAGAAAGCTCTTTTATCATTTTGAAATACTGAAAGGTACTAGTCTCCAGTTATTTTAATTATGCGCATTTATTTATCGAATAAACCCATTATTATTTATTCGCAGTTTTAGTTTCAGCAAATTCATTCACAAAAATGACAACTGCTATTGCTGCATCAGAATCAACACAAGTATTAAACTGTCTTAGCGAGTCAAGTGGTAATACAGACCAAGATGAAGATCAGAGTGATATTATAATTTCACCATTTGACATTCAATCCATTTTAGCAGCAGGAGATAAAAGTGATTCTAGAGAATTTTGGTAAATTAAATAATATAACAATTGACAATTTATCTTTTCATTTAGTTTATTTTGTTGTAGTACAATAATTATTCTAATATTACTCTTTTTGGATTTCTTGGTTACAGGAGAAACTTAGTGAAAAAGAAGGGGTTTAAGAAGAATGGGATAGCTTCTTCTGTCCATGCAGACTCTTTTGAGTACAAAATGACCCATGCAAACAGAGGGCATGCTCTTATTTTTAATCACAAAGTAATGCATTTGTCTTAAAATTTAGTCTGATTGGGAATATAAATACAAGTTTGTGTTTACTGTGTACATGTTACACAAAATTTTGCCATTGTAGAATTTTTCCAAGTCGCTATCAGATGAGCTTCCTCCAAGAAACGGAACTGATAAGGACAAAGAAATGTTAATCGAAGTACTGGCGTTTCTTGGTTTTGAGGTCCACCCTTACGATGACTATTCGTTTAACCAAATAAAGAGTACAATTCAAAAAGGTTACTGAATTATTGCCAATCCCTTCAATTATGCTAAGAATACGTGTTATTAATTAATAGAACCAGAACTTGGTGTAATTGTTTAGTGGCTCAACGAGATCATCAGGAGAACGATTGCATTTGTATTTTTGTGTTGACTCATGGTAAGAAAGATCTGCTTTACGCTTATGACCAGGGATATAAACCTGAGTACCTTTGGAATCTCTTAACTCCAGACAAATGCCCAACATTAGCTGGAAAACCCAAATTATTTTTCTTCCAAGTAAGTATTTCCGTTCTGCTTTGCAACAATGGTTTATTGTGAATGTAACAAATTTTAATTTAGCCAACCGTTTTCATAAACAACAGGCTTGTCGTGGTGAGGAATTAGATGAAGGGGCAACCTTACATAAACGTAGGAGATGTGCTACTGATGGAGGAAACACAAGTGAAATTCAGTTTTTCCGAATACCAGTTCAAGCAGACTTTCTTACCGTTTTCAGTACAGTTCCCGGTAAACGATT